>JACTOM010000922.1:1061559-1114941 GCA_015832385.1 Elymnias hypermnestra | reverse complement strand
GGAAGACCGAGGCGAACGTTCCTGGACCAAATCCAGGACATTTTAAATAACGGCCAGGTCAAGAGTACTCTAAACCGACGAACTTGTATGAAAGATTTAATGAGATTGAAAGAAGCGAAGGAGATATGCAAGGATCGTGGCAAGTGGAAGGATGTTGTCTCTGCCTACCCCTATGGGAATAAGGCGTGATGCTATGTATGTATGTATGTATGTATTCTTTGGAACTTGATAAAAGTATGTTAAAATAACATTGAAAGTTTAAAACATTAATCTTTAAGTGAATTAATTTCCAGTTTTCTCTAATTTAAAGGTGGATTTATGGCCCAAAAGTTCACAGAATACACTTTAAATTGTCCCCGGGTTGCCTCATTGGTTTTATGCAACACATTTACTGATACAACAGTGTTTGAGTACAATGATTCCTCAGCACTTTTTTGGTTACTACCCTCACTTGTATTGAAGAGGATGTTAATGGGGAACTTCACAACAGACAAAGTGGACAAAAGAATAGCAGAATCAATTGATTTCATGGTGGAGAGAGTAAGTAATTATAAACACATGCTCCTCATATAATAAAATAAATAAAAATAAAATAAATTGCAACATGTTACATAAAATTAACCATTTATTTAACTTAATATTTCTCTCTGTAACACTATGTGTCTACTATATCGCTGTCTATACCATTTCATCACTTGCAAACTTGTCTGCCACAACTACTCCTATACCGAAGGTTGTCTGGTAGAAATCGCTACCAAGCGATAAGACCGCCTATTGTACTCTGTATTATATTAGCTGCATATCTGTTTTTATTTTGTAATGTTGTGGTGTACAAAACTAATAAATAAAACCTGTTCGCGTCTTTTTCTAATAATGACTGTTATTATAATATAGACTAATATAGTATAGCTAGTGTTTTTAATAATATTTTAATAAGATACTTATTAGATTTTGTTTATATTCAAGTAGAATATATATATGTTGTAAAAATTATGGGTATAGAACAGACATACAAGTATTTAAAAAGTGAGGCATCCATACTAGACGCTTGCTCGTTGAACATCGTACGTTTGTCAGCTGCGGCCGTCTAGTAGGTAAAAGTGCGTGCTTAACTTTTACTTCCGAGAACCGATATAGTTAGTTATGTGTCAAGAAGGGACCCACGAAACCTATTTGCACATAATAAAGTAGTTAATCAATTTATATGGGTCAATTAAAGGCCTTCAATACGATCATTTAAAAAAAAACAGTCATTTGAAAAAATCGTTGAAAATTTAGATAATTTATTGGTCCTTTAATTTTTTTTCGCTTGTGAATTTATCTTTTGCGTACGTTGTTTCAGTTGGAGACATTGACTCAATCAGAGCTAGCCTCAAGATTGACGTTAAATTGCACTCCTTGTTACGTACAACCACACTCACTTGCTAACTTGCCTGTAACGATAATGGATGTTTGGGACGAAAGTGCATTGAGTTCTAGAGTGCGCGAAGACCTTTACAAATCGTATCCCCAAGCAAAACTGGCTCATTTGAAAAGTGGTGGCAACTTCCCTTATCTCAGTAGAAGCGACGAGGTTAATTTACATTTATTGGTAAGTAATTTTTTATGTAGAGAAACCTTTGAAATGTTTGATTTTTGAGTCATGAAGATGTGCATTGTTTTTAATGCTAATTCGTTTAAAAGTTGGGTAGTTTTAATATTTACAAATAACATGTGGCAATTTAATTTGCCACTCGCCATTTAATAATTTAATATAATATATTTCGTAAAATATAAAAATTTCATAAATTCTCTTTTCTAAATATTAAATTCAAAAACAAAATTGAATTGAAAATTTCTTATATTGACAAAAAAACGCGTGGCATTTTTATTTACAATTCGTCATTTGAGATTTCAATAAATTATTTGTATTAATTTTCGACGCTATTAGTGTTTTAATGTCAATTAAACTCATTAAATTTCTAACATATCTTCCTTTTTCCCTTCCTCTAAGTCTCGGAAATGTAAAGTTTTACATTGTATAAATATAAACTAGACTTAAGAATTCGTTTTTACAAGTTCGGAGGTCTTTGACCAACAGTGGGACGTTTATAAATTATTACTTACCTTATCTTATGTTATTTTTAGATACATTTACGTCAGTTCGACGGTACCGATCTCTCAGCGTCATATGTGAGTCTACTGAAATTGTCTAATCCAAATCAACAGGCTGAAGGTGGGAGTGTTAGTTACTTTAATCAAAGGGATAACTTTGTTAAAATATCATAAGAAATTGTTTTACTGTCACCCCTCCCTGGCATTCCTATATTTAAATAGTCGACCTTTTATCATATACAAAGGATACAATTTACCCCATTATCTGACATTAAACCTTTGCACTCGGAGACTATTTTTCGTATGACATATCAACTCGACTGTTTTTGCAAATTTTTATAAATATATATGATTTAAGAAAAGAAAATACTTAAAAAAGCTTGTAAATGGGTATCACATACATACATGTCAATAAAATCAATCGTTCGGTGCTCCAGTTATTGCGGAATATCGTTGTTCCAGTTACTGGTGAATTAACTGATAAACTGTACATTCGAGTTACTGGAGAATTTGTCATGTTGGCATATTGTAGCTATTCGAGTTTCTGGGGAATTTCCCGTTTCGACATATTGTTGTTATTCGGGTTACTGGAAAGTTTACCATATCGACATATTGTAGCTATTCGAGTTTCTGGGGAATTTCCCGTGTCGACATATTGTCGCAATTCGAGTTACTGGGGAATTTACCACGTCCACACATTGTAGCCATTCGGGTTACTGGGAAATTTACCTTGTCGACATTCAAGTTACTGGTGAATTAACTAAGTCGACACATTGCCGACATTCGAATTACTGGGGAATTTATCATGTCGACATTCAAGTTATAGGGGTAATACCATGTCGACATATGGTCGCCTTTCGAGTCACTAGAGAATTTACTAAATTGACATATTGTCGCCATTCGGGTGCAAAAGGTGGAAAGACCCATCAACTTCCAACATATAACTTCATAAAGTTATTCCTATTTAAATAGCAAAAACATTCCGAAATCTTAGATATTTTGACTTGTATCATTTCTTATTATTAAAGTGTGCGAAATGCTAAAACCGAATTTATTATGGTGTAATTTTTTTATAATGTTGTAAGGGGCCATTCATTAATTTACGTTAGGAGGTATTTGGCGATTTTTGACGCCCTTGCTCCCTAATAAAGGTACTTAAAATATCACGATCCGCTCCATATACCCTAGTAAGGTACACAATATTTCTCGAACACAGCCCTATTCCGAGGACTGGAAGTGTACATGAAAATTCTCAAAACCCGACCTCAATTTTAAAATTTTAATAAGCAAATAAAACAATCCATTATAAAATTAAAAAAAATATTTAGTACCCGAAATGGGACTGCATTGCTAAACTGTATGTAAATATTACGTAAGAATGACTTTTATTCCCCACTTCCCCAAAGATAAGGTATTAGGGAGAGATTTTTACTCTCCCCCCTCCTCCCTCATCCATAACCTTACGTATTTGATGAATTTCCCCCAACGTAGTGGGTTGTATGTAGTATATATATATACATATTTTTATTAAGAATTATTAGTATTAAGCTAAGTCATATTCTCGATGAAATCTAGTTATAAACATTACATTCTTTGTTTTACTATTTTGCCGTTAAAAGCCACTAAATGAAGAAGGCAATATTAATCATTTGTTACAAGTTATTGTAATTTTAAAAAAAACCTTTCATGCCTAGATTTAAAGTACATTTTAAAATAATAAGAACATCAAATTAACAGTATCCAGTAGCAGTTCTTTTTTTTGTATTTGTAAAAAAAGATTAATGTTGCCAAATTTGAGAATTGAGAAGTTGAGAGTAACAAAATACGCTTTACTTTGATATTTTAACAAAAATATTTATGCAGTCGCCATATCAGTTATTTAAAATCGCGTAACTATTTATTTTAATATAATGCAAAATTTACTCTCACTATTCAGATAAGTATAAAAAGCTCCAAGATATATCGTTGGTGTTACGTTATCGATAATTGTTGTGTTTAGTCAACTTGTATTTTAGATATTTAAAGGTTATTTCGATATTATATTACCCTCTTTATCAGCTTAGACCATAAAGTTTTTAAAATATACTTCAATCATAATATTTAAAAATATCGGTATAGGAAATGTAAAAATATATGTCTTTGAAAACTTCTTATTGCTTAGGTTGATCTCTCAGGTTTTTGATATCAATATTCTTTAATTTATAAGTAATCTAAAAGTATAAACTTTTGTTTTTTCATTTTCCTAAGCTTTTGATTTCGATTTTTGTTTTTAATTCATCCCTTTGCCATTTTTTAATAACCTATATCTTATGTCTCCTCTATTTAATCTGTACCATAAATCATAAAATTTGAGTTGGCGCGAAAACTTAACAATTGTACAGAGTAACTTTGGCAATTATAGTAAATAGAGAATATTTTTTAAAAAGTCAAATATGTAATCGTAAAAAAGATTGAGTTATTAAATTTTATTTATTTAATTGTATATTCTAGTAATCATTTTGCAATCTTGACTATTTAAAATTGTTACAATGTTGAATAATAAACTATGTATGAAAATGTTGTGATATATTATATGTACATATAAAATTGTGTAATAAAGGCATTTTTTTAATAAATAGACTTTTATTTTGACGTAAATACGTCTGGAGACGCTACCATTTGGCTGCATTTTGGATTAAATCTATCATCAATCATCTGATGCTGAAATGCTTTTCTCCCCACCTACCTACCCTTTTTTCCCATCACGTGTACATGCTCGCTTTCGCTTCAGCCGCAAAAAGGCGTGTTCCACCTACTGTCAAGAATATGGCAACTCTTCCGCAAATCGTCCAAAACAGAGGTTCCCAAACTATTTTCTCAAAGACATTTCAAAATTTTCCTGCTTTCGGTAGACCTCTAGCAGGTTCAATATTACCATATTTCCAAAACTCGTGTAAAAATAGACCAATTTTCATAGACCCCGCATTTGCTAATTCGCTAACCGCCTGAACTATCGCATAAGTGAGTTGTTGACGGTGTAGACAGTGATTGTGTTCAATTGTTACCTCAACCACGCCCATGCACAGCGCTACTTCCAGAAGTAGTATTAAACCCAGAAAAAAATGTACGTGCACGCAATTCCTGCTTATATCACTACTACGCAGACAACTCATTCTAAGTTCCAAATTCTTTAATCTAAACGCATACCATCCAACGCTTCGCTCCCTAGGCTATAGAATCCTTTTCGTCGCCGATTCGACGTCTTTAAAATTATATCTATAGTAAAGCAATTCAAAAAACGAATGATAACAAAATCAGAAGATAAATTACATATTTATATTTATACAGCAATACCTGCGATATATCAATTTCTCGTACTTGATAAATTCAAAGAACCATCAATTCTCACGGTAAAGTCGCAATATACATTGAACAATATTTCATATAACCGTGATAATATTCACTTATACAGTAAAAAAGTGAAATACACAATTTTAATACTGCCTACCTCATTGGTCCAGTGGTTAGCATGTTCGACTACAGATATGAGGTCCTGGGTTCGAGTCCCGGGTCGGGCCAATTCGAAATCGATATTGAGTTTTCTACTAAGATTTGCTCAATATTTGTCCGAAGTTGGGGAAAATTTTGGCGGTGTTCTCGGAGAGCAGGTTAAGCCGTCGGTCTTGTGCCTGATCTCTCTCCGATCGTATCGAATTACCGTCACATTGGATTATAAGAGTGCATTGTGTACTATGCCTGCCAATCCGCAGTGGAGCAGCGTGGTGGGTCTATGCTCTAATAACCCTCTCTCATATGAGTGAGGAGGCCTGTACCCAGTAGTGGGACGTTAATTGATTGCTACTTGCCTTACCTTTTAATACTAGAAATAAAAACAAACTTGTTATTCCATATTTTAGAGTGAAAAAGATTCAAAAATCATTTGTCGGGTTGAACATACGCATTTTTCAATAAGATACCGCAATCAATTTTAGATTTGCCTTCGCATAGTTTTAAGAAAAATGTCAAAAACATACCTTTATAAAAGGCACATTATAATGTTAAAGACTATTTGAGCGATAGAAATATTTGGATTTGATTCGGTTATCCTTACCGGTCGTAGATTTGTTACCAAAGGAGAGACTTTTGACGATTCAAAAGCGCTTTATGATCTTACTTGATTAAAGAATTTTTGATTTCGAAAACGTTTGGTGTTGTAGGTACATACCTATCACTTCCATCCGAAATTCAATTACACCACTGGATAGCTAAAGGATTAAATAATTTATTACGATAAATAAGGACTGTAACATAAGTCTTGGCGAAACGTATTCACGTACAACAAAACAGCCGTGTCCATATTTTTAAAATATCCTATGTCCTATATCTTGTTTATTTTTATCTTGTTTAGACCATAAAATTTATTTAGGCATGAAAACTTAATAGAAGTACAGTCACATTGGCAGTTATAGTAGGTACATAGAGGTATTATCTGTGGTTGTAGGAGTGACTGATGTAATAGTATAAAAAAAAATGCGTGCGTACATAGTAAACAGGTCAGAAGTGAAACTTCTTTGGCAAACCAAGTTTTACGTCTTGTTTATTTTTATACAAATCTAAAACTTTACATTTCCAAGACTTAGAGGTAGGAGAAAAGGGTATGTTGGGAATATAATTGTCATTAAAATATTTAAAATGTCGAAAATTAATACAAATAATTTATTGAAATTTCAAATGGCGAATTGTAAATAAAAATTCCACATGTTGTTTGTAAATATTACAACTACCTAACCTTCAAACGAACTGGCATTAAAAATGCTGCACATCTTCGTGACGTTAATCACGCGTTTCATTCATAAAAATTTTACCCTCCTGCGCCTAAAGACGTTTCACTTCAACGAAAAGTAGTAGTAGAAATTGAATAAAAGGATGTAATCGTTTTTTTATTGTTTTATTTTAACAACCACTTCTATACTTAACGGATCTACGTCTCCTTTTCTAATTTCTCTAGTGCCACTTGTTTCTTTTCTTTCTGCACCTGTAAAGCCTTTTGTCTCTCCTCGTCGTCGGAGTAATATTCGGCTAAACTATCGTCCTCGTTGGGTACTGGTTGTCCGGCGAATGTTGTTGCCTTATCATTATTTAATGTTAATTTAAACAGTGGGTCCTCTGACATAATCTCTGGAACAATCGGTTCACCGTGTGCCACCTTATTGTGACCACTCACCGTTGTGTATATCGACATAGCCTGAAATTATTAAAGTTACATTACCCTTTTAAACATCAAATATCAAAAAATAACGCGTCATCCGAACGGGGGTACCGAAAGGCCCCAGTTCATTTATACGGAAATCTTTAAAGTGAGCCATTTTTAAGTTATTGTTTTTTGAAGCTTTTTTATAGATTAGCAATGTCCCGTGGTTTCACCCACAATAGATACAGATCTCGTGACAGTAGAAAGTCTACTAAGTCGCACTATAGATTTGTTTAACATAAAAGTATTATTTCACTTAGTTTTCAATTACGTCCATTCAGATTATTAGACATACTTACATTCATAACCTAATCAATAAACAGATTTTACTTTACAGCTACTATATATCTAACTAATACATTTTTAAATTCGCAACACTATTTACTTATTTTATTATTATAAATTGTTAAAAATAAAAACAATAATTCAAAATGCAAATCTTTCTTCTGTAATATTCGAGAAAAGATTTATTTGGAACATATTGTTGTCTCAGAACTTCCCTATACACACTTTGGAGTACGACTTGAGATATATTATTTTATTTAGATTGAGATTTTTTAATTCGTTATTTTTGAATGGATTTTAATCATTGAAACAGTATTGACATTGAAAATAATATAGCATAAGAATGAATGCAGAGTTATGTATAATGTGGTTTGATTATTGTCGGTACTTTTATTAACTTAAAAAAGTACTTATAGTGTCATATTTTGTTTAAAAGACAATGCAGCTTTCTAATGGTGAAAGAATTTTTTAAATCGGTCCACTAGTTTTTGTGTGAAAACGTTACACATATACAAAAACACAAATGTTTCCTCTTTATAATATTAGTTTAGAAAAAGCACCAATTTAAATCTCAGCTCCTCTTTTGATTTATAACAAATATGTTCAAAGTTAAAAATGCGAGATTATATTATATTTGTGGTGACTAGAATTTTCGTAAATAGTTACCCCTATTACTCCTAACGGGAATACGTCGAATTACCAATAATCCTGTATATATATACAAGGTTATTCATCCTAACTGCATTGGAGCAGAATGGTGGGTCTAAAAACTTTCTGTCCTATAAGTAAGGAATTACGATAATAATTTAATATCAGGTGGAACAGTTTTCAGGATTATTTCTATCAAAGATAAAAAAAAAAGCTTTAACAACAATACCTGAGCAACCATATTGGATACATCGCCTGCGTTGGCGGGTAAAATGAGTGTATTGTTTGTCCGAGCCAGCCTGTTGAAAGCGGACACGTATTGTTCTGCGACCATCAGGGATGCAGCGTTTTTACTTTCCTGTTGGTAAACAATTATTAAACGAAATCTAATTAGTCTAATCTAATGTAAAAATAAACAACAGTATAACTAAGGCATGATAAAAGATTGTACAAAACAGAGTTTCTACTTTAGATTGTTCAGAAATATAAATAAATCGCTTAATAAATTCAGTCTTTTTTTATTACGGACAGTATAAGCTCTAATACTCCTTATGTACTGTATATGACAAATTAGAAAATACAAATTCCTAAATTCGCCATACCGGGAAGCGAACCCGGGCCCTCTGGTAGCAAAGCGAGTACGTCAAAAGTCGTTGTTAAAAGGAATTGATCAAAAAATAATACTATAATTTTGAAGATTAGTTGGACGATAAAAACGCGTGGGAGTAAATGAATTGCCCTAATTTATATATAATAAAGTCATATAATATTGTAATGGTGTTGGTAAAAAATATAAAATACCAGATTGAGTTTAACGCGGGCACTTTTCAGAACAGGACGCGAAGGATCCCTCGTAACTCTAGATTTTAATTCTTTCTTTAAAACCATATCAGTCGTACATTAGTGTGAGGAATAAATATATATTTGACGACTTGAGTATGCATATCATAATACATAACAATACAAAATGCAGCGTTTTTATTCTCCAATTGGAGCATATAAAAAATCAATGAAACCTCTATATTGTATATAATAAACAATAATACAAGTACAGGGCAAAACAGTGTTTTAATCTATTGCAATAGTGTGAATATAACAACGATTCAAATGAGGCACAAGAATATTAAAAAAATAAGAAGGCAGAAAAAACAGTGTTGTTATTCTATTGTTGGATAATAATGTAAAGGTTATTAGGAAGGGGTGAAAACTTAATATTGTATTTGACATAAAAATACAGTTAAAGCACAAGAAAAAGGATAAAAACCGTTGACGAATTAGTATTTCTCACCTCTAGAAAAATGAATGAACGAATCAAATCTAAATCAAATTTATTTCTTTCCTCTTACAATTATATAGTGACAATTAGGTATATAACGTGAGTTATTAGCCCCTGAACAAGATTTAACTGTGTTTCAAGAACCAGTTCCCACACCAACTATATCTAAATAATATAGAATGTTCTCCATATATATATATCTCAACTAGCCATGCCCCGCGGTTTCACCCGCGCAGATACCTATCTCGTAGCAGTGAAAACTCTACTAAATCGGACTACAGATTCGGTTGGAAAAATATCGTTAAAATAAAAGTTTTATTTCACTTACTTTTTAATTACTTCTTTTTAGATTATTAAATACATTAATAATTAATCAATATACAGGTTTTCGGCACGTTTATTAACTTCTAAAATGTAAAAAAGTAGTTATAGTGGCATAACTACAGTAGTTGGACATATGGAATCAGGGATTTTTTGTAGATGGTAATACATTCTATAATATTGTTGAACATTTTTTGTAACTAATTTTTTGACACCTTTGGTTACATTAATGCATTTTTCTTATGGATGCCTATTTCTTCAAGAAAGTAATATAGCTTAGTGTAAATGCAGCTTTCAAATGGTGAAAAAAATTTTGAACTTCTTGTGTGAAAATGTTACAAACATAAAAAAAACTCAAATGTTTTCTCTATAATAAAAGAAATAAAGTGGACAGAGATGGATGAAAATTCTATTAGAGATTACCTGCTGTAATAGTGCTGAAGCAACAAGTTTCAACCCTTTAGCTCTTGCTTCAGCCACTGCGAGCATGGCTTGAGCCTCACCAGATGCCTTATTAATTTGCTCTTGCTTTTCAGCCTCTAAAAATAAAATTAAGATGCTTATTTCTAACAATGGTGTGACCTCCATCTTGGTTCAAACGAAAAGCTTTGGATGAATTTCCGACCAAATCAACCAATATTTTATAGCCGCGGCTGACAAACATACGCTATACAACGAGCAAGCGTCTGCGAGGGATGTCTCATTATTTATTTACATGTATGTTAAAAATATAAGGCATGGTCTATGTAATAAAAATAAACAATAACAATCCTACATGCCAAATAATACAGTCAAAATCGTGAACATATAATATCAGTCAATTAAAAATATTACTATATTATGTATAAATAATGAAAATAGCATAGAGATTTAGCATCTTGTGGTTAAAATGTCATTAAGCTGTTAACCTAATTCACTTTCAAAGTGTAACTGGTAAATAATCTGCCATTTTAACCTGCAATGGTGTATGAATTGGTTCACTTTAATGTTGCAATATTTCGTCGTCGCTTCAACCGATGGACGTCCACTGCTGGACATAGGTCTCACGTAATGATGTCCACAAGGCCCGATCTTGCGCCGCCTGGCTCCAGCGGCTACCGGCGACCCTCTTTATGTCGTCGGTCCACCTTGTGGGGGGTCTCCCTACACTGCGCCGCCCGGTGCGGGGTCGCCACTCCAGCACCTTCGGGCCCCAACGTCCATCGGTCCGTCGGACTATGTGCCCCGCCCATTGCCACTTCAGGTTGGCGATTCGTAGGGCTATGTCGATGACTTTGGTTCTGCTATGGATCTCCTCATTTCTGATTTGATCACGTAGAGAAATTCCGAGCATAGCCCTCTCCATCGCACGCTGAGCGACTCTGAGCTTTCGTATGAGGCTCATAGTCAGCGACCACGTTTCGGAGCCGTAGGTCATCACTGGCAACACGCACTGTTCGAAGAGCTTTGTCTTCAAGCACTGAGGAGTATCGGACGAAAATATTTTATATATTATATAATAATATTTTATATAATTGCAATATTTACCTGAAGCCAATATCCTCGCTTGACGCTTGCCTTCTGCTACATTAATATCAGCAGCCCGAACTCCCTCTGATTCCAGTATGGCTGCTCGTTTCCTACGTTCTGCTTCCACTTGCATCTGCATAGCTTCATGTACTCTTGTTGGTAATTTTATATCACCTAAACATTTCAATTTTAGATAGACATATAAATCAAATATCCTTTATAATACACTAAAAATATGAAACAAGTAATATTTTAAGGAACAAATAAATGCCACTGTATGACATATTAGTGATTTTTACCAAACAAACTCAAGATTAGAAATTGAAAAGAGGAGGTGATGTCTACTAATACTTATAAATCAATAAATAGATAGCCCCAATATTTAAACTACCAATTTGCATTTTATAGGTTTTTATAAATTTTGATGATTATATCAATATCAACCCATTTATCAAATTGTATATTTTTTTTTAATAATAACATAGTTATCAAACACTATGCTTAAAGGATCATATCATAAGTATAGAAGAAAGTATAGTACAAAATAATTTGTTTATGTAACACTATTACAAAATTAGAATTTTACTTGACTCTTTATAGGTAGGGGTCGTCAAGGTAATAAAAATAAACATTCTAGTAAATCAGTAAAACATAATATTGACACAAAAACTTAATAAGGTTAAGTAAAATTCATTTACTCAAAGTCGGGTCCTGGCTCAGGGAGCGTAAAAGTTAATTTATTTCTATTCATTTCAGCTATATAAGAATACATTGTTTTGTATAAAATTACTAACCATAAATTATTTATGATAATTTATACACAATTATAATCATATACATAAAAAATAATGGTATTTGATAGAGTCAAGCTTGCCTTGATAATATTTTCTCATCTGTTGTGTAAAACTTTAAGTGTGAGTACTTATTGTAGTTGTAAAAAATAATAACTACTGAGAATTTTTAATAGAAGATAGAGTAGTAATCATTATTCACTTACGGATTTCATATCTAAGACAAGTGATTCCCCATGCTTCACTTGCTTTATTGATTGCATGGACTATTGAAACATTAAGGGATTCCCTTTCTCTAAACACCTTATCGAGGGATATTTGTCCCAGCTCAGATCTCATAGTTGTTTGAGCTAATTGTGTAATTGCAAATTCAGGATCTTCTACTCCATAAGATGCTGTAAATTATATTACACAACATTAATAACTTAGGTTGATAAAAAGAATCTTTATACATATAAGCGGGTAAGGAGGCAGTTGATATAAGCAATATAGTAATAATAATGTTTATTCATCATAGAAGGGATATATATTTTAAATATATAAAATGACATATTTAATACAATTTAGTAAACACATTATAATATGTTTATCAATATAGAAGCATCAGGGTGTGAACATGTGTGATTTTAAGGTTGAGCCACTTCTTTGCAGGTCTAAAAACCTACCTCATCATTTATACTATCTATTAGGGAAATCTACTTGAGATTCTGTAATTTTGGAGTTTATTACAATCAGAGAAGCAAACCGATGCAGTGGAGAAGTTTGTTTTATAATATGTCTGAATGTAAATATGTAATATAAAAACATAGGATAGACACATACCTAAATATGGATCAACAATTCTTAGATACAGCACACCATCAATACTCAATGTAACATTATCAGAGGTTATTGCACTTTGTTTTGGAACATCTATAGCAATTTCCTTGAGACTCTGTACATATTTTATTTTGTCTACAATTGGCCAAAGTAAATTGAGACCTGGTTCAAGTATCCTATGAAATTTACCCATACGTTCTACAATCCATGCCTGAAAAGGATAAGATCTACTAGTACACTTAAATATAATGTACATGTTTAACACCCACCTAGTGAGCCAAATTTTTTTATAAGGCTGCAGGAATTACATATTTACAAAAATTCCAGCCTAAACAAACCATACTGAAAAGCAAATGATTGATGAATTTATAAAACAACACCACGTAAGTTGTTGAACGATAAAAAATCAAACATGCTGCCAAACAGGGATTCTCACTCAGTAGAATCCATATGTATCCAACTAAGCCAACAAGACAATTCAATTCGTGTTTTTATATACAAACTTTCATTTAGATAATTGTCTTATATAGAAATCTTGTAAAGCAACTGAAGTATTTCCTTAGAAATATCTAAGCAATACTAACCTCTTGCTGTGGAACAAACATAACTAATGTATTAAGCGGTGTAGTCGAACGATATCTCACTGCTGCAATTCGGTACAAAATACGTGCTTCATTTTTGTATTCTAATTTAAATGCACTCTGAAAATTTAAATAATGTATAAAAGTAATGAAAACAAACGCCTGCAGAGCCCAACTAAACACAGCATTTTCCTTAATTAAGTCACATACCTTTAAAGGCAGAACTCGCGAAAATATATATCTGGAACGTGAAAACATGTTTATATAATTAAAAATTTTAATATATAATATTTATTATTAAATAAAATCAATAAATGCCATTCTCATGGGAAGTTGAACGTTTGAATGTCATCTAAAATTGACATAAGTCAATGTCAGCTTGACATTAGATGCCGGGTCTAAAAACTGAAGGCAGGAAAGTTAAGTATTTAAAACATATAATCATTTTTGATTAATCCAAGTCAACAAAATCCAGCGATTAATCTTGTCAGTCTTTAGTCAAAACTTCGATTTTGACCATTATTGACAGATTATAATATTTTGTATTATTTTTTTTGTATTATAAAAAGGTTTTAATATCATAACAGTACAGCTTGAATTTCCTCTTTATAATATTTATTTCAAAGTTTTAATTTCCTTAAACGCCAACTTTGTTTGCCAACAATGCTACATTTCTCTCTATTTTTATAGTTATATAGCGATGTAACTACGTAACGAGTGCAAGTTTGATCGATAATCATATTATCTGACTCAGACAGAAGATATTTTTTTGCGAAAATATGATATCTTCCAATAACTCTTTTGAATGTGGCATAAATACATCTAATAATAACTGCGTTATTTCCAAATTGAGACGATTAAAAATACAGGAGAGTGTTTTAACAGCAAATTTGGATAAATGTTTTGCACTGAGTTCAATTGAAACAGTTGAACATATGGAATACAATAACGATTTGCAATTGAAGAAATTTATTTGTAAATTAAAAGATCTTTTTAGGGAAGTAAAACATTTATTTGAGGAGATAACAATAAAGACGAATGATCAAGAACTTTCTGAAAACACAGGTTTGCTAATAGTTTTCATATTGAGTATATAATTATTAAATGATTATTTTTCAGATCATCTTCCGATCATTTTGAAGGATAATAAATATACGTCATATTGTTAAAAACAATATAAAAAACTAGTCTATGCCATCTAACACGAAATTTTTAAACCCTTAACAGGTTGAAACCTTTAACCTTTTTCCATAGATGGCACTGTAGAATTTTTTGCAACATAAACTTCACTTTTTAATGAATTAATATTTGAATGATGAATCTAATTTTATTAAAGAATTAAACATGTAAACATGATATATATGCATAGGGACAGTGTGAAATAATACTAGGAATTTAATGACCATATGTAATATTTAACCACGTAAATCATGTTCCAGATATAGATGAATTGAAAAAAGATATTATAGTTCTGGAAACAAAAATTAGATCAGCAAAAAAAATTATATCAAATGAATTACAATTATTCCAAAATGAGGAAAATACTTTAATGGATGAGGTACGTGCTACGGAATTGTTATACTATTTTATATTTAGAATATAGTCCAGTCAAATTAACTCAAAAAAGGGACTGACATTGCATAAAAATTTTCTTCGGAAATTGTCGGGGAGGAGAGGAATCATCGACAGCTTACTTTTAGTTTTTTCATTCAATTACTCTCTTCTTTTGAAGTTTACTTTACTTTCGAATTAAACCACAAAGAGGAGACGACTTTATTTAGTCAAAACCTCGCTTACTTTCAATTTGGTATTCAAAAATAAATTTTTCGCGTAATCTTAAAAGAAACGCGAGTTATTGAAGAAACAATAAATACCCGTCTATCCAAGATGCCGGACATCATAACAGGGTTCAGATCCCGAAAATTCCTGATGAAAAATTGGTGTACAAAAATAATACAATGTTAAGATCCCAATTCGACTAGGCTAATAATATTTTATTACATTCTGTAATGTAGGTAGAAGCTGTGGAAGTAACTAATGAGCAATTTAAAATCAAAAGGAAAAACAAAGAGCAATTAAAAGACTACAAAGCAATAATACCCAGTCCAGTGCGTGTAATGATTAATTCGCCGTTTAAATGTGTTGTAAGTGTATTTGTTCACATTATTAATAACTAGTTCGGCCGACGATGCCAAAGCGGCCTAAGTGCGTTGTTGTTTTAGATTTTCGGCCGACAATGCCAAAGCGGCTTAAGTGCGTTGTTTTTCTAGATTTTCGTGCCGACAATGCCAAAGCGGCCTTAGTGCGTTGTATTTATAGATTTTCGGCCGACAATGCCAAATCGGCCTAAGAGCGTTGTTTTTCTAGATTTTCGGCCGACAGTGCCAAAGCGGCCTAACAGCGTTGTTTTTCTAGATTTTCGGCCAACAATGCCAAAGCGGCTTAAGTGCGTTGTTTTTCTAGATTTTCGGCCGACAATGTTAAAGCGGCTTAAGTACGCTGTTATTCTAGATTTTCTGCCGACAATGTCAAAGCGGCCTAAGTGCATTTTTCTATATTTTCGGTTAACAATACTAAAGTGGCGTAAGTGCGATCTTTTATATTTTGAAACGATTTTTATTATTTATGTATAGTCTTTGTATGATGGCTATACAGTACATAATGTATGATCTAACTGAAGACGGTTATTATTTATAAATCATGCTATTTAAAATAAAGTTGATAACTTTGTAAAGTAGTTTTTTTATGAATAAAAAAATCATAATACTTATCATAATCATAGCACTTAAAATTAATATTTTTATGCTGAGGAACTTCATTCCTATCCGTTGTCCCACGACACCACACGTTTTTCATTTTTAAACATTTTAATATAAGTATCGAAGAAATAAATAATTTGTATCAATTTTCGACACTTGATATTTCAAAGATAATAAAATTCATTAAATTCCCAACGAATCTTCCTTTTTGTCTTCCTTTATGCCTCGTAAATTCATCACACGTTTCATCCGTAAAAAAATTATCCTTGTGCTCCTAAAGTTTCAATTCAAAAATTAATTTACCTTATATAAACTATTTTTTAAAATTGTTCTTTCCGCATGCACATAGTTTCGTTCCTTAGTAATTTTTAATCGAATAATATTTTGTTCATCTACTTAAATTGAAATACAGTTTTATGTAGGAATTGGCTTTATATAATAATACTTTTTAAAACATTTTGATATCTAATTAAAATGAGTAATATAGGAAGTCCAACAATTCCAAGATTTTTTGAAAAATAGCCCAAATCGCTATGGAGGTTGGAACGAATATAACCACAACATTTTTTGTCAAATTTGGACCAAATATTACGGGGACCTTAAAATAACGACACTACAATCGATTGAAGACACATATTCCTATCAAAATTTTATTGAGGAAGTTTTAGAGAAAATACAAGGTAAGTGTATTATTAAAGAGTTACTGTTTCCAATCCTGGGCAGGTATTACTAAGTACTCTGTGTAAAACCGTGTTCAATTGTTGTTTGTAATTTATAATTTAATAATTTTCGGTGAAGAAAAACTCCATCAGGGAACCCGTAAATCTCGGTAGCAATTCTGTAAAACATAAAGGATATATGTAAGAAGTCTCGACCAAAACCTCCTTCCAATCGAGACTTAGACTAAATAGAAAATTGATCTTCGGTAATCGAACCGGGGATCTCTGCAAGCGAAACGAAGAGCCGCATCATTGCGCCAGCAAGACCTTGCTAATATACGAATAATAAATACATTTTGCCTGCCTCATTGGTCTAGTGGTTAGCATGTTCGACTACAGCGATGAGGTCCTGGGTTCGAGTCCTGGGTCAGGCCAATTCGAAATGGATATTGAGTTTTCTATTAAGGTTATCTCAATATTTGCCCGAAGTTGGGAAAAATTTGGCGGTGTGATCCACCCCCGTGCCTCGGAGAACACGTGAAGCCATCGGTCCTGCGCCTGATCTCTCTCCGGTCGTCTCGGATTGCCGTCACCTCGGACTATAAGAGTGAAGAAAGAGTACACTTGTGTATTATGCCTGCCAATCCGGAGTGGAGCAGCGTGGTGGGTCTATGCTCTAAAAACCTGACCATATGAGTGAGGAGGTATGTGCCCAGCAGTCGGATGTTAATGGGTTGCTACTTACCTTAAATATGTTTAACACTAAATCTACATTGGTCTTCAAGGAGTAACTAGAGACGGCGTTGATTCGCATAGCAAATGGTTTTTTGAATATATTCAACTGAAAGGGAAACAACAATTAGCTCTGAATAAGTGGAAGGAAAACAAGAGAAAATTAAACCCACCACGAAAGGTAACAGAATTAGAAAATTACAATTTAAACAGTAATCTATTGCAAGGTAAGCAATTTAGATTTACAAGGTCTCTCAACAACCGATGCTGGCGTATAGTTATACAATATTTACGAGGCCTGGGAGGAATCACGAAACGCGTTTGGCGTTCAGTGATCTGTATAAGGCCTTTGATTGTGTCTAACATAAAACTCGGATCGCGATATTACGTCACTATTGTATTACCGTTGTACCGTTATCCTTAACGAGATCCCATTTAACTAATAAAAAAACAATTTTTTCTGTATCAATGGAAACCTGTATACCGGGTCAATAATAAAACTAGGAGTGCCACAGGGTGTAACATTAGGACCTTTTCTGTTCCTCATTTACATGTTTCTCACATACATACAGCAACCTTGTTACGGAATTGTGTATCTAAAAAGAGTGATAAAAAGTCATCGATGGTTTATCTCTAAAGAATAACCTGCAGTAATCATTTTTATCTTTTACATATTACAAAAAAACATGTGTTATTAACCAAGCTGTTTTATACAATACGGTATGATTCCTTATCCAATTAAACACATTACATACGTTGTATAATTAATGTAGATCTAAAATGCTGTCAACAGCGTTTCATTAAAATGGAAATTATTCGAATTTAGAAAGCAAAGGCACATCGGCTTCAGGTAAGGTAATTCTTTCGTTTCCAATCTTTTTAACGTATATACATAATATTTTAGGTACGACAGATAAAAACTAATAATACAATGGATGAAACTACTGTTCGTGAAATACCGAAACAAATTAATCTATGTCGAAAGCAAAACTATGAAAATCTTAAATGTCGCAGTGTTAAAGATCAAACGAGGGGAATGAGTACTGGTAATTGTATATTTATATTTATTTCTTGTTTGCTAAATTTTATAGTCTATAAAAATAGAAAACATTTTTTTTAAATACCTATTACCTTTATAGTCTTTGAAACCTTCCAATCGATATGCCCCAACCAATAAACTCACTCACTTATCACGAGATCTCCCAAACGATTCCCAATTGATTTGAAATTTAGTCACTAACTACAGATCTCCATATTCCCGCGGGATTAGGAACTACGCGGATAACACCGCAAGGCACATCTTGTTCTCTATAATATGCACTGAATTTTTAGTAACATTTCTAATGAATATTATCAAAAATGTTTTACCATAAATGTCTATACATGAAATGTTTTTTGACGAAATAAATACTAAAAATTTAGTCAAATACTAATTATGTTTGTAATATGAAACATTTAATAGACAAAGTACTAAATACAAAAAGTTGAAATAAATATTAAATATCTTTCAAAAAATATTTGATTACTTTGTCTAGTAAGTGTTTTGGTGTTTCATATTACAAACCTTTTTAACCGACTTCAAAAAAGGAGGAGGTTATCAATTCGTCTGTACTTTTTTTTATGTTTGTTACCTCATATCTCCCGGCTGGGTGGACCGATCTTGATGATTTTTTTTTAAATGAAAGGTGGTGCTCGTCATAGGGTCCCATTTATTTTAAAACCAATTCTGATGATGAAATCCATGACAAAACCGGATAAGTCTTAAATTTGCGTAAGCATGTGCGCGACAAATGGACGAATAACTCAAGATCACGGCAACCGATTTCGATGATTCTGTTTTTATTAGAAAGGATATACTTCAAGAGATGTTTTGTGACAGTTTTGTAAGGTTCTGATGATGGAATCCATGACAAAGTGACGGAACTCTCCAATTCTTAGGAGCAAATGAACGATACTCGGCAGAATCTTCTATAGGCTATCCAGATATTTGAGTTGCCTGCCGTAACTTGGGTAGGGTCAAGTGCTAGTCGTAGATAAATATGAAGATCAATGGAACTCCTCAACGGCTTACAGTAAGAGCATAATTTTTGGCAAAATCTATAACTGTCTGTAATCAAATGCCAATGACCTTACGTTTGTTGCTGCACTGCAATATTTGAAAGGTGGATTATGTGTGAAGCGGTGGTATAAGCGTATCGAGTTCGATAACGGGTGTGGCGATAATAATGTAAATTTAACTTTGTAAAGTATTTTCTTAAACGGTGTTATCTCATATGACACAAATTTGTTAGTTTACTGCAGATTCACTAGAAATCAAAAATAACTAGATAATTTTAACAAAAAATTAACCACCTTCAAAACAAACTTACAAATACATTAATATGCTCTAAAAAGTAAGAAATAATTGCGTATTCTTTTATAGTGTTCTTCGTATTGTTATATTTGGAGGCGGTGTCAGCCATGGTACCTACATATATATGTAGGTACCATGGCTGACACCGCCCCCACGTATAGCGATATCGCTATACGTGGGAGAAACACGAGAGCTGCCAAGTGGACACCCGGAGATCATCTACCTTGGCTGACACCGACTTCGAATATAACAATACGAAGAACACTATAAAAAAAATACGCAATTATTTCTTACTTTTTAGAACATATTAATGTATTTGTAGGTTTGTTTCGAAGGCGGTTCTTTTTTTGTTAAAATTTCTATTTATTCATAGTTGTTTATTGCTAGACTACATCAAAGTTTCATTGTCTACTATTAGAGACATTTTGTCTAATAAAATTACTTAATGTACGTCCACAAGGATGTAGCAACTTATCCACTGAACAGGACGAGATCAATTGAACGTCATTCTATTAAGGAAATAAACTCCTTCCTATATGTAGTTAATAATAAGTAAAATGCGTTAAGGATAGATGTTATATTTGGACGGTGTCCGAAAATGACTAAAATGTTAAATATTTCAAATAATAAATAATGTATATGAAAATGTACCATATTAATAATATTTTTTTTTTTCATTATGTTTCCATAAAGAATATAGTACCCATTTACCTGGAAACTTAACACCCAATAAAAGTAATTGCACTTTTGCAGGTACATATCTGTGAATAATCTTATTAGTACGTAAGATGCAGTAATTATTTAATTTAGGAGATCTTTAAAATTGTAAAAAGTACACTCGATAAGTAAAATCAATTATTTGTACCAACACGTTGCCCCTAAAAGTGTAATGTCGTATTTTTGCGTTATTTTTGTTGTGGACTACAAAGGTATAGTTATGATGACGAACATTTGGTACTATTCGTATTATAACTGTAATACATAAATTAAACACACTCACATATACCTTTATAAAACCATTTTATTCTAATCATTTTTAGCGGCGAAAATCGTAAGAAATATGCCATAGCTATAATTTTTGAAGTGAAAACTTCTACACCATCGTTGTACTTTGAAAGTCGACGTAACGGAAAAGCGACAGTAAAAAGTGATAGGCGTATAGATCAATAAGATTTAGTATGGAGTTATTATACAGTGATATATTCGTGGTCCTCTTGGGCCTCTGTTTCGTACCCCCTCCACTATTTTTTACTAAGCCATGGTGGGAGTTAAAATTAAATCATTACTAAAACCTACAATTTATCATCTTGCCGAAATTTTACATTCGTTTCACTATCTTTGAAGGTTTCACTTCTACCACGTGTGAATTGTATAATATATTTCGTTCTGAATTATTAGTTACTTTTTAAATTCTACATTATGTATATGTATAATTTACTTTATCAGACAATGGGAGTACAGAAGGTACAACAAACGAAATTCGCAGTTCCCATAATGTTGATATATCTAGATTAATGCGTCCGACAAAACAATCAATATCATATCGAGACAGTGCAAAAGAAACGAATGAGATTTTTCGAGACATCGAAAGAGTTGCCAAATTGTAAGTGTATTTTTTGATAACTGTAGCTATTACTTCATAATGATAACTGTAGTATTATTTCATGACATACATTTTATTTCATAATGTTTCTTGTTGCAGAGCAACTCCAAATTGGCGGTTGACTCTACGTGAATAGACAATGTTTCAAAACATGAAATAATTTTCCTAACAGAAAATTGAATATATAATAAGTTCTTATATCCATGATTTTTTTATATAACGGAGAGCCACTCTCACGAAGCTTTATATAAGTAATTAAAATTTGTTTTTATTCATGGGAATACATATTATATCCTTTAAAATCAATATAGTCAAAGGCCTTACGTTTGTTAGATTACCTCAACTTTTGTCCTAACGGTTTGTAATAGATACATACATACATAACATCACGCCTCATTCCCATAGGGGTAGGCAGAGACAACATCCTTCCACTTGCCACGATCCCTGCATATCTCCTTCGCTTCTTTCATTCTCATTAAACCTTTCATACAAGTTCGTCGGTTTAGAGTACTCTTGACCTAACCCTTATTTAAAATGTCCTGGATTTGGTCTTCCTCTTCCAACTTTCGCATTCACTCTTGACTCATAAATCCTTTTTGTCAGTCTCCTTTCATTCATTCTCTCTACATGCCCAAACCATCTAAGCATACCCTTCTCAATTTTAGTCACTACGTCTTCTTTTATACCACAACGTTCTCTTATCACACTATTTCTCACTCTGTCACTCAGTTTTAATCCACTCATGCTTCTCAACGCTCTCATCTCTACCGCATTTATTTTACTTTTGTGATTCTTCTGCCATACCCAACTTTCACTACCATACATAAGTGTTGGCACCAACACTCCAGCATGCACTGCCAGTCTAGCCCTTTGAGACACCATCTGGCTATTCATAAAAGCATGCAGAGCACCATTTACCATATTCCCTGCATTCACTCTCCTTTCGATATCACTTTCACATGTTCCATCTTTTGTAAATTTAGATCCCAAGTATACAAATTCTTTCACCTCTTCCACTTGTTCCCCATCTATCAAAATATTGCCATTCATCATAGATTCATCTCGTTCAAAAAGCATAACTTTCGTTTTGTTTACATTCACTTTCATTCCTTTCCCTTTCAAAGCTTCATTCATAATATTTAGCATCTCCTGAAGCTCGTTAGCGGATGACGCAAGTATTACTTGATCATCAGCGTAGAGTAAACATTTGATGAGTAATTCATTCATTCTTAACCCATACATACTTTCTTTTAAATCTGTCAAACATTTATCCATGAAAAGGTTGAACAGCCATGGTGACGCAACACATCCCTGTCGAACACCTCTTTCGACAGGAAACCACTCCGTGTACGCTCCGTTTATTCTGACACAGGCACTAGAACCCTCATAGAGAGACTTCAATGCTTGGATCAGACAACCGCTCACCCCATACGTAGATAACGTTGACCACAGCTCATTCCTCACCACTCGATCATAGGCCTTTTCTAAATCTACGAACGCGCAATAAACTTTTTGGTGTTTAGCCAAACATTTTTCAGTTATGCACCGTAAAGAAAAGACCTGATCCGTACATCCCATTCCTCTTCTAAATCCCGCTTGCACGTCCCATATTTTCTCATCAGTTTCATTAATCACCCTTTCAATTAATATCTTTGCATACAATTTGCCGACGACACTAAGAAGGCTGATACCGCGGTAATTTTTGCACTCCTGCTGTGACCCTTTTCCTTTATATAGAGGGACAATTACGGCCTTGCTCCAATCTCTTGGGACTTGACCTTTCTCCCAGCATATATTGAAAAGGCAGTACAGCTGAGCTACCACAATCCCGCGGCCAGCCTTCAGCATCTCGACTGACACTCTGTCATACCCAGCAGCCTTACCTGATTTCATACCTTTTATCGCTTTCATGATGTCATCCATACTAATATCGCTATCACTTTGTAATAGATTATCTAATTTTAAATCAATTTATTTATTTCTTAATTAGGAAAAGGAAAGGTTTTAGACCACACCGTTTATTAAATACCAAACCGACATAATAAAACTCTTATGTATTCATTTCCATCTTATGACATTTTGAAATAAAATATTTTTAGTCTATATAATTCATTCAATAGACAACAAATCCATATGTAATTTGACATTGACAAGTATCGTTGACATTTTCATTAAAAATGTTTAAAAATTTTACGTAATTGTAATATAATTTATATACATTTGCAGAGACTTCGGTTTAAATAAAATTGCCATAATTGTTGAATAGCTTTTTATAGTAAATATAAAATTGTACAAGAAAATTCCTGTATTTTAAATATCAGCGAAGATATCTTAAACGTTATATAATTGTAGTATTTCGTATATTTTTACAATGACCTCACATTATCGACATATTTGGAGAAGCTTTACTTATTTAAGATGCTATTTTAAGCAAACAACTCGCTTAAATTATTATAGAACTCGGGAAAAGGTCGTTTTACCATGTACACTGGGATTTTCTCTGCTGACTTTATTGGGATTTGAAAAAAAATTAAATGCTGAAGACGAGCTTATCCTGATGATAAAACATTGTATACTCTTTGTACAGAGACAAGAATATGATAAGGCAGAGCAGCTTTTACATGTAGCTTTGAAACAAGCACAACAAATCCGTCACCAATTGGGTGTTACTTACATTTATGATGTAATGGCCAATTTAGCACTTGAAAAAGAAGAGTATGACAAAGCAAAACAACTGTTTGTAGCTGTTACACAAAGAATTATGGCTGATGGTGCTACAGAAGATGACCCTCGTGTCATTCATATTAGTGTTAAGCTAGCAAGAATTAGTCATATGAAAAAAGATTATACTACTGCGCAACTTGGGTTCGATTGGTGTTTAGAAAAACTTTACAAAGCATTTACTAAGGATCCATCTGAAGTTAATACTAAACTACTTTCAATGGCTGAAGATTGGTATGGTCGACTCTTCCTTGACTGTGATAAATGTGAAATGGGTTTCAATTATATGAAGAAAGCATATGAACGCATGAAAAGTTTATCTGATATTGAACAAGAACATCTTGTTATACAACTAAATGACCTTGGCACTGTATGTGACCGTATAGGCAAAATCGATGATAGTATAGAATATTATTCACAAGCAATTGACCTTGGTAAAACAATACCAGGTATGAATGATTTAGGTGCAATGTATGTTAATTTAGGGAGAGTGTACATAAAGAAAAACATGTTAGATATCGCAAGAAAAACTTGTGGACAAGGGTGGAAGTTGGGTGTTATGAATAAAAATAATGAAGTTAAACATGAAGCAGAACTTTGCATGAAAGAAATAAAAAACCTGGGATAAATACATATGTTTTATTTCACTGAACTATATTCATGTATATTAAAAAAAATGTTGGAATTCACTTGGCCACCCTGTCAATTTTCAGAAAATTCCATAGTAATATTATAATTATCTTAACATAGTATTATCAATGAGTTTTAAATACATATACTGCATTAGGAGTCATTTACAAAGGATTAAAAATATTCATCACATTAAAATATTTAAATGCTTAGATTCCTGATATATAAATTCCTTTACTTATTAATTATTAGCTTAAAACATAATATTGTTATTGAGCACTATCTTTCGTAACACTGAACGGTTCTGCGACCTCTTCTACTGAAGAGTCAGTTATGACAACATCCTTTATTGGACGGTCATTTTTCCCAGTAACAGTTTTCTCAATCTTGCGAACAACATCCTGTTAAAGAAAGATTCTTTTATATACACAAATACTGTATACAACAACACACTAATAACATGCTAATTTAATAAGATCTATAACAATATTTTACAAAAATATTTGCAGTAAATTTCTATGCCATCTAGCATCTTAAACTCATTATTTAAAAGTGAAACTTTGAAACATTTTTTTGTTAGCTATCAATTGATGGCATTGTACAGTGATTTTACAAAAATGTATTAATAAATATTTGAGAAACTAATATTAATAGTCAATAATCAAGTGTCATCTGTTACAAATTTATAATTTGAGCTTGAATGAAATTTATTCAGTAATAGGGAATTAATACAGACTGTTATTAAGAATGGCAATTGAAAAAGAAGAGTAAACATAAAAAATTCAAAATCAATTATTTCATATATTATAAAAGCAATTCTATATAAAAACATTTCTCTAGCTTCTATAAGTTTTCAATAGAAAATGCTGTATAATTTTTGGTGAGTATTTAATTAGCATTAAAAAACATCTGTATTAACAAAGTGTCATGTATTTGGTATAAGTTTAAAAAATATATTTGAACTTGAATTGATAAATAATATATATATAAGTAGTTTGTTAACAATTGAAAAATGTTAAAGAATGTATTAAATAATATAAATTATTATATAATACATACCATTCCTTCAAGGATTTTGCCAAAAACTACATGTCTACCATCCAACCATGAAGTCTTGATAGTTGTGATAAAGAACTGAGAGCCATTAGTGTCTTTGCCAGCATTAGCCATTGACAACCAACCAGCTCCGTAATGGCTAAGCTTAAAGTTTTCATCCTCAAAACGTTCACCATAAATACTGCGACCTAAGAGTAATAAAATATAACACATTTCTATCAACATGTTTTAGATTTCAATGCCATAAAATTTTAATTGCCTCCCTTATCAAACACTATTGCAATGAGAGCAAATGATTTACATATATCTAAATATCCTTCTCATTTTTCAACATTTAAGACATTCTAAAGCAAAAAAAAGTCTATTGCTATGCTGCCTAGCATGTAGCAAACTTCTTCTAAACTATGGCTGATAATACAAATTATATCCAAAGAATGTCCACTAACTAAAAGTATATCCTTTTACCACATTTTCAGTAAAAACAGTAGCTTCATGCAAACATCTATAAAGGTTGAGTTTTTTTAATGAATTGAGTAATTTTAAATGAGGCAAGAGGCTTGAAAGAAAACATTACAAGAAAATAACAAAACTTATTTTGTTCTATTTGGTTCATCTTAACTTCTTTGTATACATATATAAAATTTATTTCATAAATAATAACCATGTATTACAATATTTGTGGTCACACACCTTTAATGCAGTTTGACCACTAATCATTTTTTTATACTTAATTTGTATACTTAACCCTCCTATCCTCATTTTTTTCTAGCTTTATGGTAAAGAAAAAGAATGGTTATTAGTTGCTTTATTGTTATAAAAAATACTTACCACCAGTACCATCACCCTTAGTAAAGTCACCTCCTTGAATCATGAAGTTATCAATGACTCTGTGGAACTTACTGCCCTTATAGCCTTCACCTTTTGGTTTTTGTGCTAACTGAATGAAGTTCTCAACAGTTTTAGGAACAGTCTTACCAAACAAACCTATGACAATGGTGCCAACAGGCTCATCTCCTATGCTCATATCAAATTTAACCTGTGTGGAGAAAAATAGCACTTATATATAAAATATAAAGAAATGTGTATATATATATATATATATATATTGGAAAATAATCTTGGGTTAAACTTGTATTACTAATGTTAATAGAATACATAATTTTTCATAGAATAGCTCTTCAAATGAGTATTTTCAATAAATAAAATTATTGCATTTTTGGGTAGTTCACCTTTATATATAATGATTATAACTGTGTTCAGGTGGCTTCAAGAACACCTTACACTGACAATTTGTTCTGAAAAATGGCAGATTTCTGCATATTCATGTAGTCAAAAGTATGCGGGTGATGGCCCCAAAAACAGTTAGTCTTTATATACATAATATAATTCTTTAGAACATATATAAGTGACCAAGCTCATTTTGACGTGCTATATTGATAATTTTATTTTCAAGGTATTAACTTTAATTAAAGATTTCCTTTAAAAAGAGAATGATATGGTTAACACAGCTAAAAAAAATTGTAAAAGTGATTAAAGATTTTTTCGATTAACGATGATATTAGTTATTTCTGTAATATCTAGGATAAAAAAGTCTGACCGCAACATCGGGGCGTCACAAAGGCAAGGTCGGCGACCTTTATGCTGGGTCCGGTTAAGATGACATTACTTTAACAATAGATGGTCACGTGGATTCACGTAAGAGCCACCGGTTCGAATAATGCGCAGGCACCACTAAAATCTCTTTGTAAAAGTTAAGATGCCTAATTGTTGTTTAAAGTTTCATTTTTTTCTTTAGTAAACAACGAGAGTAAACCTACAAATCTTAGGAACAATCCTGGGGTGTGTAGCCTGCTATTCCGCATTTATGAGTCTATACTCTAACTACTGTCTTTTTTTATGAGTGAGATCTGTCTGTGCCGTTAAGTTTGCTATTTACCGTACTTTATGATATAAAAAAAACTAGATAGCATAAAATTCCGTGGTACTTTACCTTATGAGTAACTTTAGGTCCCTTTGGTGCATCTGCCGACCAAGCCGTCGATGCAATTAAAAGAATTCCAAATATTGTGGTGACAATAGCCATGATTATTATTAATTTCGTTTTTTTTCTATTAATTTTTAGTGAATTTAAAAGAATTGTTAAAAGAAAATTGCAATTTATAATATTCTTCTATTAGTAACTGAAACAAAGAGTGAACTATACTGGTAAAACTTGTTAAATGTGATGTGCAAATATCATTTCAAAATCTTGTACACGTCAGTAATCAGTAAGGATGCCAAATAGGGGTTTATCGTAAGGAAGAAAATATCGATATTTCTTAGAAAAGAATCGATATTCATAATACCGATGCTATCGATTATCGGTATTTATTTGAAGATCTCTGGTTTGTTACGATGTCTTAATTTGAATATGAAAAATGGTACCCTGTAATGTCGGTTTACGCACGATAATTTTACTTAACAACGTCACTTATGTTTTTTAAAACAATAACGCTAATTTTTTGTCTTACATTCATTGATAACTATCCACGATAAATGCGTCACAAACCGAACGATTGCACGGTCGGCTCAGGCGTAACGCTACAATGAGTCATGCTTTTCATGCGTGCAGCAGGCAACTATCGATTTATTAGACGTTATCACGTCAATAAGGTAATTATTTTTAATAGAGCTCTAATAAAAATACAAAGAATAGATGAACAAAATGTGATTACAAGGTCTGTAAGACGCATAACATTTCTTTTAGAAAGAGTTTACAGTGTGAATTCCCATATTCGCTGATGGTATTAAGTTATATAAGCGTGCCATTAGTATAGGGAGAATTTCTAGGTTTGTCCTATTATTATAATCGAAGGGTGGTCATGGATTTCTATGATGAATGCATTTATATGAATCCATTATACCATGTGAAGTTTCGGTAAGAAACCTCTTTGATAACATTTCCTTCTGTGCTTGCATAAAAGTTAATCGATTTTTATTTCTCTATGTTCCTAAATTATTATGAAAATATCGATATGACATGGATGTTTTTCTTTTGCTCATCTTTCTAGTTTATCTATAAATTTGTTCTTAGATAGTAAAGATGCTCAAATACCGGTGTTTTATCCTAATCATTATATTGATGTCGATATAGCAAAAAGAAATAAATTGTAAGGAAATTTATTAACCGTGACCCGATTTTAGCAATTAGATTCACTTTTGCTATGAACTTCTACATAGATCTCGTTATTTTCTTAATTAACGTTGTGGTATAAAAGAAGTAGTGATTAAATTGAGAAAGTTATAGTTAGATGGTTTGGGATCGTAGAGAGATGAATGAAAGAAGACTGTCTAAAAGGATTTAAGAGTCAAGAGTGAATGGGACAGTTGAACAGAAAAGTGAAGGGAAAGACCAAGACGAAGGTTCCTGGATAAATACCAGGACATTTTAAGCAAGGGCCAGGTCGAGAGTACTCTAAACCGACAAACTTGTATAAAAGGTTGAATGAGAATAAAAGAAGCAAAGGAGATATGCATGAATCATAGCATCGTGGAAGAACGTGGTCTCTGCCTGCCCCTATGGGAAAAAGTCGTAACGCAATGTATGTATGTCTGCGATTGAAATTGCTAAGTATCAATACCCCATTTTCACTCTAAATAAAATAATAGAAACTTATAAAATATTTGAGGCCCAGAAAACTTTTACAGAAAGTTGTTAGTTTTCATAGCATTACAAGTGTTTTTAAAGTCTTTAATTCTGTGTGATATTTACCATTATTAATTTTACATAGTCATATTGATATATGACTATGTAAAATTAATAATGGTGGTAATAAATTAATAATTAAAAATGGAATTTAATATTTATTTAAAAATAGCTCAAAGATTTTACATAGTCATATATCAGAATTTAATATTTATTAAAAATAGCTATTTTGCTCATGTGTTTATAAATAAACACTCCTTCAGGAGAATAACTTTAATACATAAGAAATCGAATGAAAGCACAGAATGATAATTTGCAAATGCATTATAAATGCAATGATTGAGTAATATATCAGCAATATATGTTCCTAATAAAGTAATTAGCTAATAGTTTTCTTTGGCGGTAAAAAACAATTGTATGTATTATTGGATTATATGCTTTTATCGTGAATTAAACAAAATTGTAATTTTCGTACAATTTGTTTACAATAATAAAGTAACATCGTACACCGTATGCAGTTATGATTTGTTAATAAGAGAAAAATTATCGTACATGTACGATGACATGCGTACAGTTGGGAGCACTGTTCTGATTTATATTCTGTATGTATCAAAGTAGAATGGAAGATTAATAATCTGTTACATATAGTGGTAAATAATATTAAACTTTCTTGTTCTTATTTTAAGATACTTTGTCAAATAACATGAGCATTTCAATAACAATCACAGTTGCTAATATCTTTGTGAAGTCAAAATATACTTTAAAGATAAAAACTTAAGATTAGAATTTGAATAAAAATATTACTAATGGATAATGTATCTCGCAATTGTTGTATCAAAGAGTAGTAGAATAATGCAATTGTCAATTGGCATAAGGCATTACCAAAGAAAAAGCCTCGAAGTCAGGCTCTACTCGGAGCGTTTGTTGATTTATTTTACTAATAAATGGTGTCGTAATTTATAAATTGGATTAGAAAGTGAGACCGATAGAGGATCTGCAGGATCAAAAAATCTGGTTTATAATGCAACAGCAGAGCTGACGTTATGTCGCAGCTTCTAATTCAATTACAATAGCGAAGTTATGATTCCCTTTCATGATTTGAAACTAATTTCGTAATATTAAATGGCAGCGAATTGAAACACGAAAACATGGACGGAATTAATGGGTCAACAGACTTGCCGCCTGTCAAGGAAGAAACGTTTTGTAAATACGTTCTGTATTATGAGATGAACAATTCAAGGTAACGTTTTGGATATAATTTTTAGTTATGTTATTGTTATTTATGATCTGGCTGTCACAAATGTGTTAATATTTGTTTCGCTAGCTACTGGGATCTATTCCCGGCAGCGCAAATATGAGAAATTGTATTATCTAATTTGTCTGAGTCTACATGGCTACGGCCTCGGTTAGTTACCAACCCACCAGTGCTACAAAGTTTGCGTTCCAGTATGCGTACCATAAGTAATATATTACTACTTATGTTAGATTATGCATCCCATAAGCATGAAACTATTGCAAAATTCTGGGGTCTGATTCAAGCTTTGGACAACATCATCCATAAGGCATTAACAGAATAAGTGGACTGCTCAATATTAAAGTTTTGGCATTCTGTGAACTACAGTCTGAATAAATAGAATATTTTAATTACTTTATTTTGCATATTATTATTTTTAATATGTTGGTTTTTTTAATTTGAAATTTATTTATAAATGGTGTATAATTTCTTGTAATACAACTGAGCCTGTATTGGATGTGAATGTACTAGGTATTTGTACCTGAAAAATAAAGATTATTATTGTTATATATTATTATTTCCAACATACAACTGATGGTGGTATTAGACAACAATTTAGGATCTGAATTTGCAATGGTTACTTTGCTGCTTGTTGTGTGGAGAAACCACTATAAACTCAACAAGTCTTTTTTTACCACTGTCATAACAATATAATTTTTTTTTATTCTATTTATAATAGAGAATTTTATTCACTCTATGACTTTAATTTTTGGTGCATATAGCTAATCTGTATGAGATCTGTATGATTATTTATTAATTGTTTTTGTTGCAGAGTTCGCATTTGGGATTTGATTATATTGATACCGAATGCCTTATTTGTGCTTTTTCTAGTTGTGAGATTTAATAAAGCACAGTTAAAGTTACGTGCTACTAGCAGCCCTATATTTCTAACATTCTATTCATTAGTATGGGGAAATGTAATCATCAGCTTAATCAGATGTGTTGTGTCCATGACTGTAAATGCAGCAATGCCCCTCGGGGGTACAATTGATAAGATACTTTGGGTTGCGGTTAGATTTTTTTTACTTGCCACTGAAATGAGTGTGGTTATCTTTGGGCTGGCTTTTGGTAAGTTTTTATTTTTATTATTTAAATATTAGGTTAACTGTTCCTGTTTCTGTTACCTGCATAGTTTTAATCCTGTCAGTATTCTGTATATTAAAATTCTGGATTGAAATGTCAACCTTAATTAATCTTGAATTCCTCTGAACACATAAAAATCATCAAATTCAGTCCAGCCATTTTGTTCAGTGACATATAAACCTACAGAAAAATTGTTTATGAAATAATATGGGTTTGCCCATTTTTTTGTTCCAAAAGCCACTTTTATCATATTTTTATATTTGAACATATTCCTTTGTATATTGTTGTATTTGAATGCTTGCTCTTGAGCAGCTTGTACTTCATAAAACAAATATGTTTTATATGCATTAACATATTATAAAAAAATATAGATAAATTACCCATTTAGAACAGGGTTATGGTGAAAAAAGCTTTACCTAAGGTGATTTAGTGTTGAAATTTAGCTGAGGCTGTTTTATTCCAATATATCTTTTAAAACTGTTATTTTCAAATATGCATTGTTAGCATGCATAATGACATGCTACAAGAATCATTGATTTCTATCTTTACATTTTTTATTAGTTTACATATTGTCATGGACATTCCCATTATCAGCACCGTAAGGAACCATTGTTTTTAGTAAACAGTAAATATCTGATTAGTTTTTAATGCAAGGAGGAGGACAATAATATTGCATTATATATGATGTAGTGCAACAGATATACCTACTCATATGTCATTCTTTTTATACAGAATCACAAGTAAAAATTGGCATCTGATAGCCAGTCAAAATGTCATAGCTTTTTTGAATTGTACCACTATTCTTCCAAAAGTAGGTATTATAAATTTTACTACCCCATAAAAGTAAGTTGAGTAAGATCAAGACAAGTGTGCTCTCCATTTGGTTAATTACTCTGAATATAATTATTATTTTCTTCTAAAGCAACCATTATTGCAACTAGTGATCCCCCCGCTTAGTAGAATATTCTTGCCTAACAAAACATGTTTGTCTTTAGTAGGACTTTACGTAAGTTATTTGATTGAGAAACCTAATAAAAATTATATGGTGTAAGAGATGATAATAACATGCATGAAATGCTTAAGGTAGCTAACCTACCAATTACAGCATTGTATGTGACATATATTTAAATAATATAGAATGGGTATAATCTTCCTTCCTTCTTAAAAGATAGAAAAATGTCTCTTTATTCACATTTTTCATACATCTACAAAGGATCGATATACCACTATGCATTATTTGTTTTGTATCTTTTCATTATACATCCATTGTATCTCTTAGAGATTAGACAACCATTTTGATGAAAGCTCCCAGACAAATTTTTCTTATACTTTCCTTAACTACTTTTCAAAAGTTATCCTTTTACTGCAAACATTTTATATACAATCTTGACAAATTATATACCTAAACTTGCCTCATGACACACTTTATATATATGTGAAAATGGCAAACAGAAACTAACATATGCAGTGGAGGACGTTGTTTTATAAAATGTAATGACAATTATATAATAACAGATGAAAATAGGATGTATTATGATAATTTTCAGGACACATGGATAGTCGTAGCAGCATACGATATGTGTTGCTAGCAACATCCCTTATATCTCTTGCCTTCACTGTAACACAAGGAACACTAGAATTTATCATGCCCAATGACATGTTTCATATAGACACTAGGGAATATGATTTATTTGGACATGGAGGAATGTTGTTCTGGTTTACATCATCGTTGGTCTTTGCTGTAATATATTTTGTGATATTATTGCTGCCGTGGATACCTCTAAGAGATTATTTGGCATTACCAAGTGAGTGGAATATTGTATAATTGTGTTATTTAAAGTTATAAATACATGTAACAATAATAATATCTCTATTTACTCTGTATTTTATGTGCTCCTTTCAAGACATTGCCCATACTTTTGTTTCACTCTTGTAACAATTACAATATGTTGTTTTCAAGTTCAGATATATATGACTGAGACTTTACTATTATTTAATAAGTATATTTGAGCCATATTAGCTGATAACATGTAGTTTTAACTTTATTTATTTAATTGTTTTGTTCATTATATTTTAAGTAGATACTTGATTGGTTTATATTTTGTCTATTTTGTGTGTAAGAAAATATTATATAACTTTTAGTTTCCCAAATAAAATAAAACGAAATACATAAAGTAACAAGTCGACTGCCCCTAATAAAAAGTTATCATGCATTTATGCATACGTTTTTGTAATTTTGATGATTATACCATCCTATTTATCAACCTAAATTCAACCAGTCATTTTTTTAAATCATACAGCTATTAAACCACCATAGTTAAAAAATTATTTCAATATTACAGTAAGAAATTTATTTTTATATTTGCAACATTTTAATCTTTATATGCCCAATGTGAGAACAGAATAAATTAATATTTTGCGCAAAAATAAGCTAGTGCCTCTCTTGTTCTCTTGTTTATTAATAGACTAGCTGACTCACGTTTCTTCGTATTGCAATCGATAATTGGAAGACGGGCGTAGTGGGGAAAAATACTTTACCACTTATTTTCAGGCTTACATACCCATAAAATTCACTAAAAGCCGTTTCGGAGTTTCGTTTGAAAATTTGATTTCTTGTTATAATTCTAAGTGCATAATATTCAATTTGAAATTACAAACAGACGCTCCTATTTTATTTATATATATATATAAAACAGTCTTTTGAATACCCTTAAGGTTGTCTAGAATGGATGGCTATAAACAGATAAGACAGTAGTTGTACCTCTCAGTATTTAATATGTCTTGCTCTTATTTTATATGTTATTATGTTTATAATAAAGAGCTATATATCACAGTTTATCCTGAATTTTTCAAAGGTGTTTTTTTTATTTTTTTATAGACAAAAATTGATGCTGCCCTTTAAATTCCATTAGGTTTAAACACTCTTTAAGACGCTTTCATTACTTGTGCAACTGAAATGACAAAAAATATCTAAGTTAAGGCCATGTAACTTGTCTGACATTGTTAGCTATGATTCATTGTGATGTTTAACCATTTTTTCTCACCTGAAACACTTTTTATTACGTCTATGAGCAATAGAATTTTGTGAAACACGTTATTTCGAAGAAAACTACACTTTATGCATAGACACTTCCTTATGGTTATGTAAAAACCGTTAAAGGAAATGTTGGTAACAACTACTGATTATATATGCTTCTTCATAGTGCTTCAGGGGAATGTTTTCAACACCACGAAATAACAAATTGTATTTTTCGCTTTCACGGCAAAACTACTGAGTCGATTCAAATGAAATTTGGTACACATATATTTTTCTAAAAAGAGCTCGTTAAAATGTTTATGCGTATGTGTCTGATTCGTAAAATTATTAGCCTAAATTATTATTTTGAGCACAGTTTTATACAATATAAAGCGTACGAAACACTGACAGACATTAAAAACAACAATTTTTTCGGTGTTATCTTTTTTATTGCTAAGGCAAGCGATTGATTGTAATCTCATTTAATGATTAGTAATGATACAGTCTAATTGATGTGCTAACTTGATTGCTTTTGTCATTAGTAATAATACTGTTTAAGATAGTAACGCTACAATAAACAATTATCTCAGATGGACTCAACAATTGATTAATTTCTATACAAATATAAATAATATAAGCCGTTGTTTGCGATGTTATAACAGGTTTTTACTATGTTTGCAAATATTAACACGGTTTTATAGATTTATGAATTATTTTTTTATTTTATCGGGATTTTGAAAGGACTTTCAATAATTAGTAAATTTTTTTGTTTAAAAATATTTAAGGTGTGGGAAAATTCTAAACATCGTATACGTTTGCAATTTTAACCGCACTCATCTAAGCCCATCGAAAACTCAATTGCAATCATTTATATATTATACAAAACAGACATTGACGATATTTATAAGAGCTTCTTATTATGTCCAATTTTTCCTTCGTCCGAAGGTAACTCTAAGAAGATATTGGGAGCCTTTATTATCTTATCTAATATGACACTCGACACACATAACAACATTTTAAAAATATTAAAATTGTATAAAATAAGAGCAATGTTTTCGAAGGGTATACAAATCAATAATATTATTAACTATCGTAAATATAAAAGTTAATTCCTTAATTAACACTTTATCGATTACAATCGTCTTTTGAAGTGAAACTTTCTCGTGAGGGTAAAATTATTATGATGAAACGCGTTATTAGCCTCACGAAGATGTGCAGCGTTTTTTATGCTATTTCGTTTAAAGGTTAGGTAGTTCTCATATTTAAAAATAACATTTGGCACTCGTCATTAAATATAGTAATTTTCATAAATTTTAAATTCAAAAACAAAATTTAATTGATTTTTATAAAATGAAAAAAAAAATCTTCCCTTTTCCCTCTCTCTAAGTGGAAATCTAAAGTTTTAAATTTGTATAAATATAAACAAGACGTGAAAATTACTTTGCCAAAGAAGTTTCACTTCTGATATTGTACTTTGTACGCACGCACTTTTAACTTTTTTTTATTTGGAATAGCTTGTAGAAGGCTCTTACTGAACGAGAAAATAAGGAAATTGCTCAGAAAGTAGTTAATTTCGGAAAATAAAACGTCCCATTCAAATTCTCGTGATTATTCACCCGATTAACTTTTAATTCGGCATAAATATTCTTTTCGTTCTATAGACGCTTACTAATTAAGGGTTTCCCTATGTTTCAACGGGATCGGGAACTAGGCCGGTAACAGCTAGTATTTATACAGATATTACACTTAAATACGGTCACAGTTCATTATCTTTGCTTCTTATTTAACTCTTTCATCATTTAGAATTTCCAATTACCTTTAAGACAGTTGATAGAAAAAGATTGCAAGATTACCTAGACGATAGAAACGCTTGGGAGTGAACAAATTGCTCTAATTTTAATTAAAATATAGTAAACTAATTTGTTATTGTAATGATGATGGGAAAAAAAAAATACCCGACTGAGTTTGTTGTGGGTTCTTCTCGGATCAGGGCGCGAAGGAACCCTCGTAACTTTAGATTTTAAGCCGTTCTTGAGTACCATCATCAGACGTATATTAGAATCAGAGTGTGGAAAAAATATATATATAATTTGACGATTCAAAAGTGCTGTAATATGCCTACTTGAATAAAGATATTTTTGATTTTGACACATATCTACAATAATAATATACATCATCAGACGTACGTTAGAATTAGTGTGTGGAAAAAAAATATATATTTGACTATTGAAAAGTGCTGTAATAAGAGGACTGGAATAAAGATATTTGATTTCATAAAGAAATGTTAGGATGAAGGCAATTTATTTCACCTGTTTTTAAGTATTTTTCATTAATAACCATTATTAATAAGATAGAGTAGCGAAGCTATTTCTATTATAATGTGTAAGGATATTACTTTTTTAAACCATAATAAATTGTTAGCAATGAAGGAATCTCACAGATGTATATATATATAGACAAAAACATATTTTTTAAATATAGTAACTTCTCACTTATAAAAGAGATTGACTTTATTCTTTATTCTTCTTTTCTCTTAAGGAATCGCTAGATCCTAATTGATATATGACACGTATTGTTCTTTTTTGCAAAATAAATATGGTTTCAATGTCCACCGCCTTACCCCATAACAGTATGCCGTAAGACATAATGCTATGGAAATAAGCGAAATACACTATTTTGGCAATTTTAACAATGTATAGTCTAACTTTTCTAACAGCGAATGTAGCAGAAGTTTACTCGCTAGAGTCTTAATAAGGGCACCCCACTGAAGCCCCGAGTCTAAAGTTATTCCTAACAATATTGTAGATGCAACTTTCTTTAGAGGACTATCAATAGTTAGACCCAACACACTGCTTTAATGCTAGTTGGTTCACATTAATAATTTCTCTCAGGATATGCAGGTATGCTTGCAGTTATGCCCTTCACAGAAAGGCACAACGTTAGACATTAATCAACAATTAGGCAAATATTTTTATTAATAATATTCAGTGATGCTTGGTCAGGTTTCGAAACCGTGACTCTCTAAACATTCATTATGGTGTTTTTTTTAGCATAGATAGTTTCGTAAAAATGAATTTTACCTGTTGTAAATACAATATAACAACTCTTTTGCTGTAACGACTTAAATTTCAATTGTAAGACGTAGGGTGCATTAAAACTCTTGTCGTATGGCTTCTCAGTACTTTCAAATATATTGAGCAGTCAAAGGAATCAATTACATACACACTCGCGGTAATATTATCCGGTTTTATTGTGATACCTTCAGTTGTCTGTACGAGTATGACTTTTCGTATTTTTTTTTGGTTTATAACACGCATTTTTAACAAACATTGATGCGGAACAAAATGTCGTTATTGTGCCATCTCTAAAAATGTTTGTTTAGTGCGGTATGAAAAATTCGATTTTGGATGCATGCATGTGGGACAAAAGTACCTCGTTCCCTCCCGGTAAACAATCAAATACTAGTTTATCGAAGTGTCATTAGAGTATCTTATTTAAAATGCGTATGCTCAACCCGATAAATGATTTCTGAACCTTCTTTACTCTAATATATGGAATTACAAGTTTGTTTTTATTTCTTGTATTAAAATTGTGTATTTCACTTTTTTAACTGTATAAGTGAATATTATCATCAACATATAAGCTATTACTGATGAGAGAGATTTGATGTTTCTTTGAATTTATTTTTTATTTACGAGAAGCACGAGATCCTAATTGATATATGGCACGTATTGCTCTTTTTTGTAAAATGAAAATAGTTTCAATGTCCGCCGCCTTACTACACACCATTTTGGCATTTTCAACATCAATGTCTAACTTTTCAAAGAGCAGATCATACACACCTCCGGAGAAAAATTTTTTCAACCATTTCCCAGTTTTAAGTGGAACAATAAGGTGTTCGAAGTATGATATTATTTATGAAGTCTTACATATATAAAAAATGTTTTTTGCAGCAAAATTATCGTTCTATCTCTACGTATTACTGCTTGCACTATTGGACACTACACAAGCAGTAGGTGCAGCCCTTCTCACGTGGGGTTCTATACCGTCAGGGCTTTGCGTCGTGGATGTCACCACGTGGTTATATTTCTCATTATATACGCCCCTGGTATATCACACGTTCTTAAGCGAATTCTTCAGGTAATACAAATTAATTATAATTATTGTTATAATAATTGTGATTAGGTTAAATCTCGCCTCACATTTTTCGTCAATCTGTCGCTTGTCACATTACAGCCGGCGACAAAATGGGGGTAAAATAAAAGGCTACAGCTGTTTTATTTGCATATTTATTGAAGTGTAACTTCTTGAGGCTCATGAGGATAAAATTGATGGATGAATCGCGTGATTGACGTCACGAGATTTGCAGCGTTTTTTATGCTAATTCCTTTGAAGATTAGGTAGTTTAATATTTACAAATAACATGTCATTTTAAATTGCCACTCGTCATTTAATTATTTAATATCCTATTTTTCTTAAGATATTAAATAACAATATTTCATAAATTCTAAATTTTTTCATATTTTCATAAATTTCTATTCAATTTTCTAAATTTTAAATCAAAAAACAAAATCGTTTATAATATTGACAAAAAAAAACGTGGCGTTTTTATTTACGTAAAATATTAAACAACAATATTTCATATATACGAAATTTTTATTTTAAAAATAGTATTTCTATATTTATAATTAATTTACAATGATTTTCTATAAATTTAAATTGAGGTTAGGTAGTTTTACCATTTACAAAAGTCACGAGGAAATTTAATTTAAATAAATACTGTTTGGTTAACTAAGAAGTGACTAACGGTTAAATTTTTTATACAGTGTGTCACAACCCAGCATCATGTTCTCGTACAAGGCTCAAATGGATGAGCCCATGGACGATGATCAGGTGTCGTTGCCCCATCAGCAGAGCTTTAGCTCTCTTAAAACCGACTCCGATTATATTTACCAGGTACGTATATAATACGAACAACTCATTGTAATTCCTTACAGGAATAGAGCTGCTAAAAGTATACTTTAAGTACCTTACTATAAGTAATATTATCTATATACTAGCTGAGCCAGCAAACGTTGTTTTGGCATATAATTGTCGCTATTAAAAAATAGGGGTTGGTGATAGAAAGGTGAAAATTTAGGGTTGTATGTATTTTTGTATGCTGTATCACAAAAGAATGAAAACAAAAACTTTCGTCGAAAAATTAAAAATAAATATTTAAGAGTGAACAACCCTTATCACTTAGAGGTATGAAAAATAGATAGTAGTCGATTCTCAGATCTACTGAATACGCATATAAAATTTGGTACAAATCGATAAAGCCCTTTCGGAGNATTATGTGAATAGCTTCTGCGTCAGTTGAGTGGGACATGATTTGAAAATGCGATTGTAAGAGTAGCCTCTTTATTGTTTTGACCCAGTTCCAGGATCCACTTCAAATGAGACGATGAGTATTGTGGGTGCATCTTGTTTAAAGTTGAAATTTTTGTCATTTAAAAAAAAAATTGTAGATAAAATAGAATCTTACATCGCTGGTGTTAAGATAGATTTTTAAATAACTTTATTATTTTTTTAGTTGTTGTTATTGTAATTTTGATGTTCTCTTAATTTTAAAATGAGTTCTAAATCAGAGATTTAAGGTTTCATATTATTTACAAATATTTGTAAAATGTTTTAATCTTGCCCACTCGCTGTAGCATGTGCCTTATTTCTTACGGCTCACACCCTATACTCTATAGTAGCGTTTCCCAACGAGGGGCCCACAAGTGGGTAATTTGGTAGTTAAAGGGGACGGGAATTCAAAACCGGGGGCAAGGATCGCACTAAATCTACTATATAAAATTTTTTGTCACAATTTAGTGTTTATACACCTCCGATACCGCTTCACTGATTTTGATGAAATTTTATAGGTATATTCAGTAGGTATGTGATTAGGTTTATAACAAATATGTACACCCCTAAGAGTGTAAACCCAAAAATAGTTTTTTTATTTTTTGGACAAATTTTTTTTGGTCATTGTGTGGAATTAAAAAATACATCAGTCCTAAATTTTTACAATCCTATCATCAACCCCTATTTTTCATAGCAATAATAGTTATTATATGTTTGATATGTCAGCTAGTTAATATAGAAAAAAAACAATATTAAGATAAATTTTAATTTCAGTTTTTTATTATACGTTTTGAATTTTTACTTACGATATTTTGACAACAATTTCATATTGAGGTTAAAAATGATGTGTGGGGGGGCATAAAAATTTTAGAAAAGTTAAGGTGCGGCATGGCGTAAAAAAAGCTTGGGAACCACTGCTCCAGTATGTATGTAAACAAAAACAATTACAAAAGATTTATGTTATGTCAGGACTTCTGGTATATTATTGTTAGTGTCAGAATAGGTCAGTTTTCTTGAGATAATTCACAGATTTCAACCTCAACCTTTGAATGATTAATAGGTTTACTGCGGTTCAAGGTTTTAGAGATAGAGGAATTCAAAGTAAACAATGTCCAGGGATGCTGTTCAAGTTATTGATCTAACTATAATTACTTTTTCTTGCATTCAATAGATGGTGCTAGAAGTTAATTAGTTTGGAGTCTTCAATCCGTAAAGGAACTTGATCATAATTTTTGCTTTGATTGTAGTGAGGTAAAAGTATTGCAAAAATCTATTATTCATATACAGTTTTCACCTTGCTCAAAAAAATTTGAACAGTTTCTTTTACTGTCTAACGTACCAGCATATGCCATATGAAAATGCAAGTGTTATAAGTTATATTTTGTCAAAATTTTATTAATCACACTAACGTTGCATAAAATATCAAAAAGTATCCCTGGTATTAGTTTACACTCTTCCTACGTATATGTATAGATTGTTCAACTTTAATACAAATAAAATTGCAGTAAAATTTCAAATATACTTTTTAAACCTGTGTTGCATGACTTCATGTGAATACAGTTGATTTTCCTAATATTAATTAATGAATTAAACTAACAGATTTTGCGAAAATCTATGGAATGCTTGGGTAAAAGGTTTAAAGGTTTCTCCCTTTTTAATAAGTTAGAACGTGTAGGAATTCATTTTTTTTAAATAGATAACATTTTTAGATCGTTTTGTAATTGTTCCAGCAGAGTAATAGTGTGTATGACAGCACATTATTCGAAGCGGGTGGGACCACGCCAATGAACCCAGTTTATAGCGCGTCTCTACAAAGCCCTGACTCTATAGCGTCAGGACAATCCATAGACATCGGAGTACCAACATCAGGATTCCAAAGTCAAAACATGCTCTCAACATAACAAACAAAATATAGATTAAAAACTTACATTGATTTCACACACATCCAAAGAAAAAAAAACTAATTATTTAAGAGTATAATAGTGTTTACGAAACAAATGAGTGGTATAATTTTAAAAGCGCTAATATCAAAACACATTTTTTATTTTTAGAAAATTAGTATTGAAATTTTATTTCTATGATTAAGTTGTTGTCGTTTGTGAAACGTGATTATTGTTTGTATGTATGTATTCAAAGACAATAGAAAAAACATTTTTTTTAAAATCTTGCTTAGAATTACTCACTTTTGAAATTATAAAACTCATAATTTAAAAAGCTTTTCGAGTGTAGTTTTCTTTAACAGAATCTCTGTACTGTGTTGTTTTTTTATTGCGATCCCAAAAGCTTGTAACAGCTTTTAGCCAGTGAAGGCAATTGATGCTCGATTTCACCAACCTCCTCTAAGCTTTCTGTGTCCCCTAAATATTAAGGCGTCGGTTAAGGGGATTGCTGTTATAGCAGTGGTGTACCCTAACTATGTGATGCTTGAAAGAATGTTGGTAAATTCGGGCACGAGACATTTACATCCCGCGTCCGCTTTAAATATTAGACTTTATGTAATGTATCCATCCACATTCTCGTTCTAGGTTAAAGCTGATGCAGCTGTGTAAATTTTGGTTCATATTATGATTGAAATAAATTAACAGACTGTCATTATCTTAGACGAATAAAAAAATCGTTTTACTTTTCAAAAGTACGCTTCTTTAGGATGATGAGAATTTGTTGAATAATAGTCTGCAAAGGTCTTATGTTGTAGAGTGTAATAAATTGCATCTAACCATGACAAGCAAAAAAGTCAATTTTAATGCACAAATCGAAAGAAAAAAAACGTGCCTAAAGTGTGGTAATATAGCGATAAAATAAATTAGTGTACTTATGTCCTCAAAATGTTTTTCGGTTATAAACTTTGATCGACAAGAATTATGCAAAATTCCGTTTCAAGCAAAGTGACTTTGTCATTTACTTTGCATTCAATCACGAAAATAAAGTTCTTCCTTATTAGATACAAATCGGGTTAAATTGAAATTTTAGATTGCAAACTTTGCAAGAACCTCTAGTTACAGTTTGTTATAGGATTAGACTACTTTGCAGAAATCCGTCGTAAGCAAAGTTACGTAATCGTTTACTTTGAATTTGTTAGAGAATACACAACCACATTTTCTGTCATTGATAATCGGTCTGTTACTTTATTCTTTTCTATTATGGACAATGTAAATCATTGACGTAGAATCTGTTTAACAAAGATGCGAAGATTAAGGTTATATTTAAGGGTTACATTAGATTGCGAATTAAATTAAGGGTGAACTGTATCAGTTAAGAATTACCTAAGGGACACCGTAAATTAAATTACCTTAAAACGTTTATTACCTAATCTAGAATTAGTTTAAGGAAAAATAATTCATTTTTATAAGTGATATGGCCTAATCCTATAAATTAAAATAAAAATCTTACCTATCTTTAATTATTACAGTCATAGAGCCATTAGACTTTAACGTCATCTAAGAGGAAGTCAAATGACACTTTATACCGAACTGAACTCTCTAAAATGACCTATTTCTGTTTAGCGATTAAGTCTTTAGCTAAAATTAGCGAATTTAAGTTAAGAAAGTTTCCATCAGAAAGGAAACCATATACAGCAATCGTAAAACTTGAAATAACAAATGTTTAAATTAAAAGACAGCATGGAAGCTTCTAAGTTATTTTCAAACTTTATTTAATGCGACGATTACTGAAGAAAAAGTTTAATATTTTATTTGAAGGAGATGTTAATGATTTTCATTAGAGTTAGTTTGTTTATTAATTAAAAAATGTTAGAAACATTGTGTGAACATTCCTTTGTCAACGGAGTTCAATTTCATTGGAGGCAAATGCATATCGCTGCTTTTGATAAATAATTACACAATTCAATTCAATTTTCGTTAAATATATAGTACAACCCACAATAGTCTTAGGTCCTGTTGAGGGACCACAAAATGACGTTATATCGTTCGTTCAAATGGCTCTTTTGTAGAATTATCTTTTTCGCGTTAAAAATGCAGTGAGTCATCACTCTAGCCCCGTCCCCTAACCTATAATTAAAAAATAAATATGGTGACTATATTTATTTTTTTCCAAATTTAACTATTACGGTTTAAACACCACTCGTAAAAAGTAAAAGAAATAGAGGTATAGTAGGTAATTCATTATCCCTTGTGTAATTAATTACGAATTTTAATAATCTTTCGCATCTTTTTATATTAAACATGCGTTACATATAAACAATATTTAGCCAAATCGAATCAGTTCAAAAAAGGGACAGACATTGCATTAACCGTTAGTATCGTCAGTAGGCTTACCGAAAGCTTAATTTTGGGTTTTCAAGATTCGCAAATTGAATTCCTGACAACTTTGGTTATTATAATGTTTTGCGTATCATTGAAAAAAAGCAAGATTTTGACTTTAAAAAAATCACCCCCTTGTTTGGTCTGATACCAAAATATTAATTCTAGGAAAAAATCATTAGGACCATAGGTGTAGGAAATTTAATTTCAAACAACTTTGGTTATTAGCATTTCTCGCGTAAAGTACAAAATAAGTGAGTTATTGAATAAACAAAAAAGAAACATCTTGAATTTGTTGACTCCCCCGACGATTTCAGAAAAAAATTTGCCAGTAACAATTAATGCAATGTCAAAATCTAATTCGACTTGGCTATTTATACTATTTTAGGTTATGATTGAACGTTGCCTTACGTTTGGAACTTCAAATTTGTCTAATATGTATTTTTCCTGTACACACAATTTTATTTCTGATATAAATGCAACGAAAACTTGGTGTTTCTTCGAATATGTAGTGATAGTATAACTGGGAATCGTGAGTCAACAGTATTCAATTTCCTTTTAGTATTAATTGTATTAGTCATACTTTGTGATTATTTGGCTATAAAACTCGAATGTAACTTAGATGATAATATTTCCAAGATTGATATACCAAAATTGGTCAAGATAATTTGATTACCCATTGACATCATTCAAAAGAGTCGGTAGTCAGTGATTGACTGTAACTTATAATTGGCCTGGTTGCTCCTGGGAATTATCACGTTTCACATAATACTAGCGTGAAATAGCAACACTATATTTCTCCGTTTCATTGCCTGAATGAGGAAGCTGAAAGCCCAGGATATTTGTTATATTACTTTATAATACGAGTCCCTGGCTCCTAAAGTAATTTTACCTTATACTAAGCTTATTTGTGCTCGGCCATGTTGGTCGCGTATGTTCTAATCCCGTGGAAATATGAGGATATCAAAATCATGTTGCCAATCTAAACAGCTACCGCAGCTACAGACACGACGATTTTTATGGTTAGGTTAATTCTTTATGATTTTATGGTTAGGTTAAACCTATTCATGGATAAATGTTTCACAGATTTAAAAGAAAGTATGTATGGGTTAATTACTTAACTTAATGAATGAATGAATTACTTATCAAATGTTTACTCTACGCGGATGATCAAATAATACTTGCGTCATCCGCTAATGAGCTACAGGAGATGCTAAATATTATGAATGAAGCTTTGAAAGGGAAAGGAATGAAAGTGAATGTAAACAAAACGAAAGTTATGCTTTTTGAACGAGATGAATCTATGATGAATGGCAATATTTTGATAGATGGGGAACAAGTGGAAGAGGTGAAAGAATTTGTATACTTGGGATCTAAATTTACAAAAGATGGAACATGTGAAAGTGATATCGAAAGGAGAGTGAATGCAGGGAATATGGTAAATGGTGCTCTGCATGCTTTTATGAATAGCCAGATGGTGTCTCAAAGGGCTAGACTGGCAGTGCATGCTGGAGTGTTGGTGCCAACACTTATGTATGGTAGTGAAAGTTGGGTATGGCAGAAGAATCACAAAAGTAAAATAAATGCGGTAGAGATGAGAGCGTTGAGAAGCATGAGTGGATTAAAACTGAGTGACAGAGTAAGAAATAGTGTGATAAGAGAACGTTGTGGTATAAAAGAAGACGTAGTGACTAAAATTGAGAAAGGTATGCTTAGATGGTTTGGGCATGTAGAGAGAATGAATGAAAGGAGACTGACAAAAAGGATTTATGAGTCAAGAGTGAATGCGAAAGTTGGAAGGGGAAGACCAAGGCGAACGTTCCTGGACCAAATCCAGGACATTTTAAATAACGGCCAGGTCAAGAGTACTCTAAACCGACGAACTTGTATGAAAGGTTTAATGAGATTGAAAGAAGCGAAGGAGATATGCAAGGATCGTGGCAAGTGGAAGGATGTTGTCTCTGCCTACCCCTATGGGAATGAGGCGTGATGCTATGTATGTATGTTAATTCTTTTAACCTTTCTGTAGCTTGGAAACGTCACCACAGCAAAAAAAACTGGCTTATCCTAGCCTTTAAAATCTTCATGTCTTTAGCTGCGGAGTTGTCAATACGTAAGTACGAAAGTAACCTCAAAAATTGAATTTCTACCACACAGACCTATACAAGAGTTCTATATATTCCTGGCTATATCGGAGTGTGTAACCCGAGCAGTTTGCGATGCCGTGGAAATATGGAAAAATCCGGATAGATGTGTCAAAAAGAATTATCAAAATTGGTCCAACCATTCGGGCACATACGTAGAGAAGAGTTACTTACATTAATAATCTATTTATTTATATTTTATTGTACACCACACTTAAGGAAAAAATAAAAAGGAGACTGAAACTATGTAGATTAGTGACGGACAAAAGGTTGTCTTATCGCTTTATAGCGATTTCTTACAACCTTAAGGAAAGATACTTAGTTAACAGTGTTAAGGTAGGTGCTTAGAATAATAAATCTATATAATTTAGTTATTGTAACAATTGTACGCGATAACAATCTTGGGAAATATATCATCTAAGCCTCTACATATATTGATGGAAGTGTTAAGTGCAAATGTTATTTTATATTTATAATTGACAAAAATTGGTTTATATTATTTTTTTTATCTCGCTGTGATGGTTTACTACTTACATTTATTTTAGTTTTGTTGGTTATTTTTATTGTTTATCGAAGCGATAGTGGAGTTGAGTATACATAAAGCAGCAAAGCTGAGCCTTTTAATGTATTACTAAACTTTTTTTTATAAGATTGACTTTTTTCATGAAAAACTAAAAATGTATTTATAAGTTCTATACACTTTCGAATGCTAAACAATAATGGATAATCACTTAGTGTATTTAAAGATGTAGGTATCGAGAGACAATAGTTGAAATAATAAATATTTTCTTAGGTTTTTTTCTGTTACCAATCAATATGATAATATACTTAAAATTATATTTATTTATTTTAAAATATATACACCAAACCATACAACGCAATATATAACCTTAATATATCGTTGTGTATTGACTTGAAACATCTCATCTTGTGTTTGAATATACAAAAAAAATATTATTTCATTATTATTGTTATATCAGTAAAAAAGAAGTACTCATGTTGGTTTTTTTTACTTCGATCCCATTGTAATATGGTGGTAGCACTTTCTTTTGCCACATAAATACTTAACAAGGAAATGAAAACAGATATATAATAATAAATATAATATTGTCTATGATTTACAATAAAAATTGCAATAGAAAACAATTAAACAGAAAAAGTTTATATTTGTAAAAAAAATTTAATAGTAGAAAGTGTTGAGTGCAAGAGCAATACAAATGTAAAAATAAAATAAGATCACGAAGAAAATTAACTTGATTATATCAAAACTTTATGAATGCAGATGTCTTCTGCCATTTTATACATGAGGTTTACGCAGTTATGCGTTTATAAAACAAGAAGAAAAAAATTAAAATTGTGTCGCTCGCGAGTACAATATGAGAATTAAATTTATACTTGCTTTACTAAAGGTTTAAAAGAAAAATCCAATAAATAACCATTATCTATCGATACCTATAGGTAGTTGTTTATTAGAGATGTACCTAGTACCTAGTCTTGTAGAGAAAACAAATTAATTTGATTATTGCCAGGATATGCAAATGCTATTTCTCTACCAGCCTTGTTATTACTAGTCTTAAGTTTTTAATTAAACATTTCTTTGGTGTAGATGAAAAAACACTATAGCCAACTGTAATAATTTTTAGCGACACATTTATTCATCGCAATAATCTCCCCAGAGCACCAGATTCAAGTCAATTTAATCTCGAATTAACAGCTAACAAAATATAATTGTCAATTTCCCTATCAAATGTGATGTATGGATGTACCTATATGAATTTAAGTGATATTTTGGTTGATGGCATATATTTTGTTATTTTTATCATAGAAAACTATTAAAGTAAAGATTTTATTGTGCTGTCTTATTTTTAATCCTTGTGTAAATAAAACAAAATTGAGATTATGGGTAACATTTATTTTGAGCTATTCTGTAGTATATCTTGTATAAATGGATGTTTTAAACAATTAGTTGCAGATAACCTTTGATTTTCATCCAAATTAAGCATCTTGTCTAAGAGATCTTTTAATTGAGCTAACTTTCTTTCATCATTACTTGTTGCATTTTTATAACCTTTTTTCAATTCTTTGGCTAAATCTCTTGTCATTGTAATATTCGTTACTTCCATAATATTTTCCCGTCCAGTAAACTCATCCTTTTTGTGTAATAGAAAAGTATTATTGTCATTAAAGTGTTGATCCTTGAATTTTCCTTTTCTTATTATTCTACTAGGTATCCTGCCCTTTAAATCCATGAAACATTTTAACATTTTGTTATTTGAACCACCAGTAAAGAGTATTTTACCAGTTGCCAATTCATAAATTGTACATGCAGCTGACCATACATCAACACTGTGTTTGTATGATACACCCAATATTATTTCAGGTGCTCTATAAAACCTGGATACTAAGTATGGAGTAGGTTCATTTTCATTTAGTTTCATAGCCGATCCAAAGTCGCACAGTTTTAAAATATTCTTTTTTTCATTAACAAGTATATTATCAGGCTTGACATCAGCATGTATGATACCAATTTTTCTTAGTAATCTTAATGCTAGGAGCAACTGTCTACTGTAGCTCATCAGTGCTTTCATATTCAGACCATTTTTCCCATATTTTTTTAATACACTTCGTAAGTCCATATTAAGTGCTTCAAGAACTAAACACAAGTGTCCTTTATGCATAAAATTTGTATGAAGTCTTATACAATGATACTTATTGTCAGGATCAGAATCATTAACTTCTTTTAAAATTCTCCTCTCTTTTAAACCTGTTTTGTACATCAAATCATTATTTCTTATAATTTTTATTGCATATTCTTTATAATCTTTTGTGTTATCTTGAGCTCTTACAACATTAGCAAATACACCTTGCCCTAATAATGATTTAATGGTATATTTGCCATTATTAATAACATCTCCAATTTTGATATTATAATATCCTTCTGGGTCATCCCAATTATCGTTTAGTTGAGAGTTTACTTCATTATCTTGTATAACATTGTCAACACTTTTCTTTGGTACAAAGTCTTCCTCTGAGAACATATCAGTTACATTTTCTGCAGATTTAGTTTGTTTTAATGAGTTAAGTTTCATTTTTTCTTTGTCAACTTGATCAGTCTGACTGTTGTCAGACATATTACTATCTACTATTACACTTGTCTTTGATTCTGTTGCATATAATTGTTCTAATAGTTGTTTGCGCTGCAATCTTCTTTGTTCAATTATATTTTCTTCATCCTCAGAATCTAATTGACTATACTCTTTATCGATTTCTGGTGAGCATTCCTTAAATATTTGACCATTTTTATGGCTAATTATACTGTGATTAATTTGCTTATATTGTGATTGACCAAAGTTTGTTTCAATTTTACATTTTTTATGAATATCTTTTTGTTTTGCAATGTTTTTGAGTTCTTCTTTAATAGAGTCCCTTTTTTTCATTAAATCTTTCATACTGCAGCCATGTCTTGGTGGGAGTGGTGGAGTTTGGCTATCACTTAAACTATATTTAGCAACATCTTTACTTCTTTTTCTTTTATTCCTTGATGAAAAATTTGTTTCCTTTCCATGCTTTTCAGCCATGAGTAATACTATTTTATCAGTTAAATATGTATAAAACTGTATTTTGAAATTTTCAATATTCTTTACACCTGTAAAAAGTAACATTTGTTTTGTGGTTTTAGTATAATGTTAAAAAAATTTAATTAAACTAGGCAAAATTCATAATTTTGGTGGAAAATATCTTTTGCAAGCATATAATGTCACATTTATGATGTTTTCTTTTATTTGTAATATTTGACAGTGTTGTTGTGAAACTATCATAAATTTGACACTTTTGGCAGGTTATTGAAGGAGGTATTATGATACTATATTATCATTGATTACATTTCCACCCTGCATTTGACATCAGTACTGTTCCAACACTACTCAGTTTCTTGAACTTTTCATGTTACTAATAAATTCACATTTTCATTTGTTCTCCTCTCATTAAGTCCCTTTGGTCACTTTACTTTGCCGTCCATGGTTATCTACATCAAAAATCAATAAGTTATTATTCAGTTTATGCCAAAAAGTATTCAATGGTTATCATGACACCTTTATTTTAATTTTTATCATTTAATTGTTATCAAGCTTTGCAAACCTATGAAATAAATTAAATTGTTGACTAAAATAAGCAAATATGTGCAATATATTATTTTTAAAACACTTGGTTATTGTGAAATGACTATAAACTCATAACATTGAGAACTTCTTGAAATCCTTCCATAGAAAGAGGGTCCCATACAATTTTTATAGATACATTATTTATTTGAAAATACTAAATATTAAAGGTTATCCACTTAACATATAAAAAAATATTTGAAATTGAGTAGATGAATATAAAGTAATGGCAATTAAAAATTTGAACATGAGACATAAGTAGAGAGTGAACTAATAGTAGGAATTGAATAAGGAATCTATTATAATATAACTATAATCTTTTTCTATAGTTATGTACATTTATTAGTTAAATCAAGTATCACAGTATGTGGTTTCCAAACTAAAGCGTAACAATTCCAATAGTACACATAGCATGAAGATTTTACACGAACATAGCATTTGTAGAGTTTTAAATACTGCTAAAATGCTGCAAAAATATTTCATGGTATGAGCACTCATAATGACGGGAACTTTAGTAGCATGTTTTTTTGTTAACTATTCAATTCTTCCTTAATCACTGCAATTAGAACAGAAGTAAAACTTCAATTTTGGCTCATCTGTATTTTACACACATGAAAAGGATGCTTGAAATTACATAGACTATTTTAATTTTGTGAATTGTGAAATATGAATACAGACTGCTAGGCAAGGACACAGGACACATGAATCACATAACACAGATAATATTACTCGTGACCATAGTTACTGACAGTGACACTAGTTGTTAGCACTTGTCTTCTTCTTTAATTTATGGCTTTTATTGGTGCCAATCAGGCCCAATTATTCCGCCAACCACGTGTTTTCTGTATTAATGTCGAAGTCATTTTCCATTGTTCTTGGAGCACTTCAATAAAAGCGCTAACATTATTTTAAAGTCTTACAAACGTTTATTAGTGTCTTAACAACTTCNGACAGTATTTATCACCCACCTCTAGTATCTTCTTCTATTTGCCTTTAAGGTGTGACAAGGCACACGCAATTTCACCAGTGTAATGTATATTACGACAATAACACATACCCAAAAAATGAACTTCTTCCATTTATCAAAATTACAATATAAGAAGGAATTAATGCAAAAAAAGATCTTGTGATATCTCATAGATTTAACAAAAAAATCATTAGGGGTATCTTAACATTTATAAATACACACACATGGTTACAGATACATAATAAATAAATAAATAAGATACATACACGCACTCTCTCTCTCATTCACACACACCTATACAAAAAGTTGCTTGCCTTATTATTTAAGTTCGCTCTACTCTGTAAATTTTTATTTATGTAAATAGACGTAACCTGTCATGGCCTTATTTTAAGCGTTAAATGTAATGTAAAAAAAATTACAAAATTTTACGCTGTTTGATTACCAATATAAAATAAAAAAAATATTAATTATATTTTATATCTGCAATACACGTACAATAAAGATATTTCATAAATTTGTATTTGGGTCTTACTACGCGAACCTACTTGTAGTTTAAGTATATTTTCGTTACAGATAAAAAATATGTATTGTCGATTTACTTTAATATTTTATAGTGTGATGAACTTCTTGAACAGTTCCGTACTAAATATATTTAACTTTAACCTTGATCCGAGAAAACAGCACATTCGCAAGTATAAATATCAATGACGCTAAAAATATTGTAGTATATTATTTTGCCAACTATGGTTGAAGTATTGAATTTCGTGAATTTACCATAGATGTAGTATTTTTTTATTGCTGGCAGATGAGAGCTTGTATTCACACCTGATGGTAGGTAATTATACAACCTAAGATGCAAGCGCACTAATCTTGTAAGAAGTAATTTAAATCACATGGTTTCTTTACAGTATCGCATCGGAACACAATTTTGTACGGTACGATAACTAGCTACGGCCGAACTAGGCCAGACTCAGACAAATTAGAAAATGCAATTTAAATATTTCCCATATTTACCCTACCGGGGATCGAGCCAGGGGCCTGTAAAGCGAGTACTCGCACCACTGCGCCATCGAATATTATTAAAGATTATTGGATTTTACATACATAAATACATACATACATACATAGCATCACGCCTCATTCCCATAGGGGTAGGCAGAGACAACATCCTTCCACTTGCCACGATCCTTGCATATCTCCTTCGCTTCTTTCAATCTCATTAAATCTTTCATACAAGTTCGTCGGTTTAGAGTACTCTTGACCTGGCCGTTATTTAAAATGTCCTGGATTTGGTCCAGGAACGTTCGCCTCGGTCTTCC
>JACTOM010000922.1:938552-1059404 GCA_015832385.1 Elymnias hypermnestra | reverse complement strand
GGAGCGACGTTATCGCTGAAACATCACCTGAAAAGGAAGAATCAGAAGCGCCCCCGGGAACGTGGGTGAAGTCCACGTCCGGGTGACGTCAGAAATCGGGGACCTCGACTCCGCCGGCGGAATCGCTGTGTATCGCTTGTGTATGTGTCTGTCCCTACCTGGTAAGGTAGATTGTCGATAGTTATCGTATCGTCGGGGTCGTTAAGGACATATTTAGGCCGTCTCTTCCTAGGCGGAACGTTAAGACGGATCCTATAAGAGGACGCGTTAACCACTAGTGGGTTCCTATGATTTATGGCTCTCTCGAAATAATTTTCGGAGAGCTCTTTAAAATGACTCTTTATCGTGGGGAGTTCTAAGTCCCTATGTAGATCGACGTTTCGGACGTACCAGGGGCATCCCGTGGCCATCCTCATGAATCTATTTTGCAGCGTCTGCAGACGGGCCAGCCTATAGGCTGGCACGTGTGCGAAGACGATGCTGGCGTACGATATGATGGGGCGGATGCAAGTTTTGTAGAGTGTCACCTTGTGGCGAAGTGACATTTTACTTTTCTTGCAGATGAGAGGGGATAATCTACCAAGCACAAACGCGGCTCTGCCACGAACATTGCGAATGTGCTTACTAAAGTTCATGGCTTTATCTAGGGTAACTCCAAGATATTTGGCTTCTTTACTCCATGGGATGTCCATGTCGTAAAGCTTAATGTTAGGCAGTTTGCGATCCCAAATCCTCTTCACTCCTGTGAAAAGCACTGCTACACTTTTCTCAGGGTTCACCTCGATTCTCCATTTGCGAAACCATTCGGCGATGCGATTGGCCGCTTTCTGAAGTCTCGAGGTGATCAGATTGGTGTCACGTGAGGTGGTGAATAGAGCGGTGTCATCCGCGAATTGAGCAAAGTGTACACGCTCTGTGCTTGGAAAGTCACATGTGTACAGCGTGTATAGGATTGGAGAGAGCACCGAGCCCTGGGGGACTCCTGCTCTGAGAGGGCGCGATGAGGACAGGGTGCCCTCGACGCGGTACCTGAAGGAACGGTTTGAGAGATAGTCTCGCAATAAAAATACGAATCTATCTGGCACTTGGAGGTGGTCCAGCTTGTAAATCAAGCCGGCATGCCACACTTTATCGAAGGCTTTCGCCACATCGAGAAAGATTGCACCGGTAGGACCTCTACCGGTGTGGTAGATATTTTCGAGGATGTGCTCCGTGAGGCGGTGCACCTGTTGGACGCACGAGTGTTGGGGTCTGAACCCGAACTGCTCGTCGGGGATGAGTCTCATGGCCTCTACCGTAGCCTTGAGTCTTTTTAGGATTATTATCTCATACACTTTACCCAGAGTGTTGAGTAAACTAATAGGTCTATAACTAGTAGCCAGGTTACTGGGTTTTCCTGGCTTATGTATCCCTATGACGATGGCTATAACAAACAAAAGACTCAATTTCCATAAGGCCTGAAATTGTAGCTTATAACAAGAATTAATTTGTTTATCTATTAGGTTATCACAGTTGTTTAAAGTACATATTTATGTTATGTAATATTCTTTATTAATATTTTTTTGATAATTTACAGATTTAATACACAAAAGTCTGAATTTAGGTTTGGATCATTTGTATTTGGGCCAGTAGTTATGAGAATGTTTTATTTTTTAGATGCACCAACAGAGGCATTACAGGTTAGAAAAATTATTTAATATAATTTAAATTTAACATAATATTCATACATAATTTTCATACAAAATTTAAGTACATGATATTTAAGTTACATGAAAATAAAAATAAAAAATTTCTCAATTCAGAAGTGGTGGAAGTGAAACCTTCGAAAATATAAAATATAGGCAAGAGAATAATTGTAGGTTTTAGTAATGATTTAATTTTAACTCCTTAAGAGCCTTGGTAAATGGGAGGAGCACAAAGCAGAGTATAAAGAGAACTATGAATAAAAGACACATGTATTATGCAGGAATCATTATACATGTTTTGTCATATTTGTGGTCCATGTTGTGTTGGTGGTGGCCATAAATATACTTGCTACCATAAAAATATTCTATTAATATCAACAGGAATTCACAGCCACACAATTCAATGTTGCTGATAATTAATATTGTTTCAGTCATTTGAAGATCCAGACAACAATGGTTTTTACGATCAACTTGTGTCTTATCAAATACTGTTAGATCTACTTTTTAACCATCACATGTATGATGACATGTACAGGATATTTGAGAAAGTACAAGAAAAGCAGTTGAATATGACAAAATTTCCAAAATATCCTGTTGTATTAATTTTTGCTGCTTGTTACAAACAGGTTTGAACCATTATTTTTTATCTACATACAGCATGAAAAGATCGCTTCTTCTGAGAAACAATCACTACACAAAATTTTATGGATGTAGCAGAGTCAAGAATGTTAAAACATGGCAATATGTCACTGGTTGATTAAAATACTTTGTTTTACTTTTCTCCTGTAAGTAGCTTTTTTTAAATTGGGTTTACTTTCAAAGCTGGGTATATGTATATATTTTTTATATGACATCATAGTTCAGCAATAACCTGTTAACATTAAATTTAAAGTTAGAAGTCAATAGGATTCTATTTCCCTTCTTTTACTATTAACAGATAGATTCCAGCTATCTTCAATCCCTGAGGGTAGCTCTGCTCCAAGTTATAGAATATCTGTGTGATATAGAACCAGTGAAAAAATTTGGGGAGGGAAAGGACTGACAAAACATCACACAGTTCCACCGGTTATACAAATCTATGTGTTATAAGATAAACTTAACATTAGCCCAACACACTCAATTTACTGGTTTAATTTAAAAAAGGCAGCCATATAAACTTAGTGATTATATCATTTTCATAGTTGTTACAATTCTAGAATACACCAGAGAGTTTTAAGTATGCTACAAAGTTGTGGGCAGAAATGGTTAGTCTTGGAACAGTGCCTTTGCGAAGAACTGCTACATTTATGGCAGGTATGTATTTTATATTCTATATCATATTCAGAGTCATATTACATGTACTTATAGTCAAATTAAAAATAGTCTATAATATCTGGTGTTAAAAACTCAAGAGTCAAATACAAGATAGTCAAATTAGATCAAATCAAAACATTCTTTATTCAAGTAGGTTCAAAAAGCACTTCTGAATCGTCAGTAGTCTGCTCGTTGGTAACAAATCTACCTCCAGTTCAGAAAACTGAGATGAAACCGGCAAGAAAGTCAACAGTTACTCTTTTCAAGATAGTTTTGCATGTAACAATGTGTATGTAATATATTGCTTCTGTGAGCAACTGGAATGAAATCCAAACATTTCTATTGCTTAAATAATCTTCAACATTGTAATATGCTTTGTTTAAAAGGATGTATTTGACATATTTCTTAAAACTATATGGATGTAAATCTAAAACCGATTGCAGTATATTATTAAAAATATGTATGCTCAACCCAACAAATGATTTTGGAACCTTCTTCACTCTAAAATATGAGAATATGAATTAGTTTTTATTTCTATTATTAAAATTGTGTATTTCACTTTTTTGCTGTATAAGTGAATATTATCATGGAATATATAAAATATTATTTAATATGTATTGCAATGGTACTGTGAGAATTGGTGTTTCTTTATATTCTTCCTTAGAGAAGCACAAGATTTTAATTGATACATGGCACATATTGCTGTTTTATAGTTTCAATTTGAAATTCCAATAGGCTTTGGATATTAATTACTAAGGAGGTGCAGGGCCTCAAGCCTTTTGAATGGTTAATAGGTAATGGGTAATGGGTAATCTGTAGTCTTGAGACATTACAAGCCTTTGGGGTTCAGGTATACATGGATTTAGAAGAAAGTATAAGTCTCAATGCTTTTAAGATGATGACAGGCCCCAAGGCCCATTAAGGGGGTAGCTGGCTCGAAATTATATTAACTAAAATATAAAAAATTTCAGCTCTCGCCTTAAATCATGGTGCTCCAGAAATAGCCTTGGAATCAGTAGCTTTACAAAAACCGTATTATATAACAATAAGAAATATTAAGGTGAGTAACACACTATTTATTTACATATTAAAAATAATCAAACCCATGCCATGATTTGTTCACTTATTTAGAAATAGTTACTCCATCTGCTTATCACAAAAAAGTAACGATTTAAACCAATTACATAGTATTTGTTATGTAATTAGTTTGTTTATTTAATTTGTTACAAATAAACCTAATAAAGTTTTGAAAAAAGTTATTTAAAATACATATTACATCCCACATATTAAAGAGATCGAGATATTGACAAGCTTCCATGAGGCGACTGAGCGACATAGGCGGCCGTACAATCGGCAAAAACGAAAACAATGTCATATACATGTCTCGCACTTTCCTTACGGCATACTACGTTGGTTTGAGTGAGACAAATAACATGCTAATAGGGTTGTAATGCGGGAAAAGGTTGTAATGCTTTTATGATTACAAAAAATATGAAGAAAGCATTTTTAACTTGTGTTAAAACTTACATAGGGGATTTCAAGTCCCCCGCTTCGGATCGGCTAAGTAAATCGTATACACCACATCGTGTCACATGCAAAACCTAAGTTTAACTTTCTGTAAGTTAACGTCATTAGATGGCGCTGATAACATATTGTCGTGTTTCAACTCTTATTTATAACTTTTTAGGCATTAGCTTTGGCACAAATGGGGAGAGTTGAAGATGCATTACCAGTTTTGAGAATAGTTTTAGATATAGATAGACCAGATCAAAGGGACAAACATACATACTTCGAGGACACTGTGAGTTTTAACTTTTATATCATTATGTATTTACTTTTAATAACTTCCAACGCCACCTATTTTTTATATATATTTTTTTTTGATAATATGCAATATATGATATATGATTTGTAAGTTTGAAGTACAAAATGCGGTTTTATCGTTTTATAGCGATCTCTTTCAAACAACCTTATATAGATATACAGATAAATATTTTATTCCACGCACATCATTACGAAGAATTACAGGAACCTTAATAATAGTTTAGGAACCACAGTGTGCCATATTCATCCAAACAAATATAGATTTTTTTTTACTTCTCTTTAACAATATCTGGTGCTGAAAACTCATAGTCAAATCCAAATTGATAGACTTTTTAACACCAGATTCTTGACTGCTTTAGATTTGTTTGAGTTTTTAACAATATCCGGTGTTATAAAGTCATAGTTAAACCGACTTTTAAAATGACGCTGTGATGTTGTAATCTATGATCGCCTTTTAAAAGTTTTATTTAATTTCTATAAAGATATCATTTTGAATTGTGTCACTATTCCCCCAAAGCAGTGATATTGTAATGATATAGCTTTTGATTTAACGCAGATATCCAAAGTACGCGAAGCTGTCGAACAATGTGACAATAAGGACGTTAAGAAAGAGTTTGAGAATATTGTAAAAGCAATTAGAGATCGTGGCTTAGTAAATGCTCAGGTAATTCAATATATTATTTTATACAGCAATATTATATTTATATGTACAGATTGAAAATATACAGGGTTATTGGTAATGTGACGTATTCCCGTTTGGAGGTTACAATCATTATGCAAAAGTGAACAATTGGGTTGTAATGAAACTTAAGTTTTTACAAAAGAAATTAAAATTGTGGCATCAAATTAAATAACATGTATCAATTTCTATGTCTAGACATAGCCTATAATAATAACTTTTCTATTCATCAGTAGATGTTATTTTACATAAATTTCTTTCGTTTTGCGAAACATTTTACAGGTTTCTTATTATGTAATGAGAGTTTAAGATAGCTTTGAATCGATTTAATTTTTTTTCAATTCTTTATTTCAGACTTTAGATCAACATCTGTCATCAGATATCGTGGTTAGAACCAACATCGCCAACACAATGCCTAGAGGGATGCCTAAAATGCCTTTTAACATGAGGCAGAGGAAAAGAAATGAATGATTCTATAGATAGTTAGTTGAAATCAAGATTAAAAGCGGCCTTTGAACAACATTAATAGCATACTTCTTCTTTTTGACGCTGCCAGCGGTGTCACCCGCCTAGTTTCCGATCCCACTAACCAACTCATTCACTAATACTAATAACTTACTTATAACTTATTCACCACCTCACTCAATATTCATTCACTAACTCATTGACAACATACTAATAATTTACTCACTCATAATTAAAACTTAAGCACCATCTATTTCACTCATTACTCATTTACTATCTCACTCACAGCATACTATTAATTCACTTACTTATAATTAAAACTTGAGTGAATTACTGAATGACTATTGAGTGGAGATGGTAAATAAGTTTTAATGCACTAATTACTCACCCGCTCACTTATTACTCATTCCCTAAGTCACTCATGATTCAAAAAATGTACTCATTTATAATTAACTCACCAACTCCTCGTTCAGTCACCAGCTCACTCATTACTCATTGACTCACTTGTAACTCACTAATAATACACTGATTCCTAAGTCAGTCTTATAACTCACTTACCAACTCAATAACTAATAACTAATAACTCATATTTTTTTCTCTAAATTGCTCACCAACTTACTTATAACTCAGCACCTCACTGTCTCATAACTTATACAACTCATCATCATCAATATATACTTGCTAGCTCTTTAACGCTAATTATTTACGTTTGACGTCAAATTTAGCAAAACGACTTCTTTCGCAATAGAAACTGTCATTAAGTAACAATAAGCACGGATATCTCCACATCATCGCTGGTTAGGAAACTACGCGGGTGACGGCGTATTCATGTATAAAAATAGATTTACGAAAGTTCCAGAACACTAGTAGTAATTTTTTTTACAAAATATCCGTTTTTACGTTCGCAGATTCGATTATGAAATTGTGTGTTATTTGTATAATTTGTACATAAATTGTGTGAGTGGCTATAAGAGGTAATGTGATTATATAGAATTAGAGTCGTAAATTTGTTGTTTAATAAAAAGTTGATTACTAAAACATACATGTGAGTCTTTCATTTATTTTTGGAAACTGACTGACTTGGTTTGTTGTGGGCTCTTCTCAGATCAGGGCGCGAAGGAACCCTCGTAACTTTAGATTTTAAGTCGTTCTGGAGTATCATCATCAGACGTACATTAGAATTTGAGTGTGGAAAAGAAAAAAAAAATAATTGACGATTCAAAAGTGCTGTAATATGCATACTTGAATAAAGATATTTTGATTTGATTTGATTTGACTTCTGACGGTCTCGTATTGTTAGCAGAGGTCCCGAGTTTGATCCCCTGTATTTTGGGAAATTGCATTTTCTAATCTGCCTGGATTGGAGGAAGGCTTCCGCCGTGGGTTACCAACCTACCAGTAAAGACGTATCGCTAAGTTAAGAGATTTATTATCTGGCACTATGCTATGTAGAAACTAGGAGGTAAATTACCTTTTACCAGATTATTGCGCTTTCGTAATAGATTGTATAGATAATAATTTCTGTCTCAGTGATTGGACTCTGAAACTACTCAACCGATTTGGAATTGGAACTTATAATAAAAAAACTATGGGCCTCATGCGGAAGCTCAGAGTCACTCAGCGTGCGATGGAGAGGGCTATGCTCGGCGTTTCTACGTGATCGAATCAGAAATGAAGAGATCCGTAATAGAACCAAAGTCACCGACATAATCCTACGAATTGCGAACCTGAAGTGGCAATGGGCGGGGCACAGTCCGAAGGACCGATGGACGTTGGGGACCGAAGATGCTGGAGTGGCGCCCCGCACCGGGCGATGCAGTGTAGGGAGATCCCTCACAAGGTGGACCGACGATATAAGGAGGGTCGCCGGTAGCCGCTGGAGCCAGGCGGCGCAAGATCGGGCCTTGTCGACGTCATTACGTGAGACCTATGTCCAGCAGTGGACGTCCATCGGTTGAAGCGACGACGACAAATAAAAAAATCTTTTATGCAATTGACACTTACAACGCATGCCGGGCATTGTATGAGGTATTCTATAAAATGAAGCTAACCTGTACATTAAAAAAGAAACAATAATTCTTCCTATTAGTCCGTTGAAATGTTATTTTTGGGTCGTGTTGGGGTCAATAGAAGCTTCACTCCAAGTTTGTGGACTTGCACACTTTGTCCCCACCAGTCATCTTGGAAAAAGGGGTGCAAACGCGTTTTTCGCCATATCTCGGAAACTATGCGTAATACAAAAAATTCGTAAAGACATAATTTGTAGCTAATCGCTTTGCCTACATATATCTTCTTATAACTTTGAGCCCTGATTTTAAAATTAAAGAAGTTATAAGCAAAAAGATGTGAAAATTTCTATAAAAAATTTCTGTTTTGCTTTATAACTTTTTAAATACATTTTACAAAAAAATACCTCCGACCAATCTTGTAGACAGTCTTGAGGAAAAAGTTTCTATACAATTTTTTTTAATTTCATCCAATTAAAACACTGTTACAGCGCTCCAAAGTTGACTAGGTTCGTCAATGCTCATGAGAATCCGTGCACGCCGTATATTGAATCGTCTTCAATACCGCCGTATAGAGCTACGAATACGCATGAAAATGTGTCACGTTTCGCCATAGCCCAGCGTGCAAGAGTACGAAATACTGGATAGAGAGGCGCAATCGGCCTAAGCGTTCGATTTGTGACGGTCTCCCACTGCATCCGAGTAGAAGAGAAACAGCGGCAACTCACAACCTTCAATTAAATTTTTTATAAACATTTTCTTACGACGTTTTCATATAAATTTTCGTCCATAAATCGACTACAGACAATAAATTTTTTTGAACTGGAACTTCTTTAGGCGCAGCAGCAGGCACGAATATGTGCAGCATTTTTTATGATAAATCGTTCGTTTAATATGCCACTCGTCATTCAATAATACTACTTTTACATTTTTAATATTTCAATGCCAAATTTATTATATATTATAATTCCCAATATATTTTTCCTTTTTTTTAAGTTTTAGATTTGTATAAATATAAACAAGATTTAAAAATTAGTCTGGGAAAGAACCTTCACGTCTGACATTTTTAATTTTTATAAACCAATCTATGTTTAAACTGTTGTTAACTAATTTACAAAACATTAAATAGATATATTGTCAATCTGTTTATATAAATTGATATAAGGAACATTCCATTCCGATGTTGTAAATCCGGAAATTGGAATTGAATTATTTACTTATTTAATTGGCTTGTTCGCTAACGAAGGAAGGTAAGCATTTATTCGAACAATAATGAAACAGGCCTTCGGTAATGATTTCCATTAAAACTTGGACTGAACTCTCAGAAACTAGTAATAAGGTTTACAAGATACACAATATAAACAGTAATTAAATCAGTAAGAATTGTTTCAATAGAAGTGATTCATTTATTTTGAAAAGCCCAATAAAATCAAGCTTTTGCCAGCTTTGTCTGGTGTAACTCTTATACTTTTCGATTTGCTATAAGACTATCAGGTATCTATGCTTTAATAACCTTCACTCCTATGAGTGAAAAGGCCTGTGCCCAGCCGTGGGACATTAATGACCTGCTACTTACCAGCAAAGACGTATCGCCAAGCAAGATATTTGTTTTCTGATAAGAATCATTAAGAGGTAAATAACTTTTTCTCAGTTTCGTGTGCTACGACCTAACATCATCCCCTAACCAATCAAATCTTTTCAAATTACAAGCTTTCAGCGCCTTGTTGAAGGCATAGCAATGGTTAGTTGATTTGAAAAGGTTTGAAAAATGATGACTCACTGCATTCTGAACGCGAACGAACTATAACCATCAGGTGAGATTTCTAAATATAATTTCAGAGTTTCGTATTAAAATACTAGGCCACAACATATTATTCGTAGTAATATTATAAATGTGATAATAACTTTGTTTGTCGCGCTTTCACGCCAAAACTACAGAATCGAATTAAGTGAAATTTAGTACAAGGATAGTCTAGAGCCTGAGAAAGGACATTACAAAGTAGCTTTACTTTGTAATTCAAAACAAGGGTTATAGGTACCGTAGTTATTAGAGTTAGAGTTTGAAACGTAGAAAACATAAACTTAAATTCAATAACAATTCTTCCTAATATTATAAATCAGAGTCACGCTTTCTGTCTGTCACACTTCCACGCTAAAACCGCTGAAGCAATTACAATGAATTTGATACACAGATAGTCTAGAGCCTGAAAAAGACCAATAAGCTCTTTTTATTGAACGCTGCAGATAGATAATTAAAGTATTTATAAATTATTACATATTCTGCCCAAAAATACTATTCCACGCAGACGAAGTCGTAGGTACAGCTCATATATTTATTGCGCGTCCGTAGATTTAGAAATGATCGAGTGGTGAGGAATGAGTTGTGGTCAACGTTATCTACGTATGGTGTGAGCGGTAGTCTGATTCAAGCATTGAAGTCTCTCTATGAGGGTTCTAGTGCCTGTGTCAGAATAAACGGAGCGTACACGGAGTGGTTTCCTGTCGAAAGAGGTGTTCGACAGGGATGTGTTGCGTCACCATGGCTGTTCAACCTTTTCATGGATAAATGTTTGACAGATTTAAAAGAAAGTATGTATGGGTTAAGAATGAATGAATTACTCATCAAATGTTTACTCTACGCTGATGATCAAGTAATACTTGCGTCATCCGCTAACGAGCTACAGGAGATGCTAAATATTATGAATGAAGCTTTGAAAGGGAAAGGAATGAAAGTGAATGTAAACAAAACGAAAGTTATGCTTTTTGAACGAGATGAATCTATGATGAATGGCAATATTTTGATAGATGGGGAACAAGTGGAAGAGGTGAAAGAATTTGTATACTTGGGATCTAAATTTACAAAAGATGGAACATGTGAAAGTGATATCGAAAGGAGAGTGAATGCAGGGAATATGGTAAATGGTGCTCTGCATGCTTTTATGAATAGCCAGATGGTGTCTCAAAGGGCTAGACTGGCAGTGCATGCTGGAGTGTTGGTGCCAACACTTATGTATGGTAGTGAAAGTTGGGTATGGCAGAAGAATCACAAAAGTAAAATAAATGCGGTAGAGATGAGAGCGTTGAGAAGCATGAGTGGATTAAAACTGAGTGACAGAGTAAGAAATAGTGTGATAAGAGAACGTTGTGGTATAAAAGAAGACGTAGTGACTAAAATTGAGAAAGGTATGCTTAGATGGTTTGGGCATGTAGAGAGAATGAATGAAAGGAGACTGACAAAAAGGATTTATGAGTCAAGAGTGAATGCGAAAGTTGGAAGGGGAAGACCAAGGCGAACGTTCCTGGACCAAATCCAGGACATTTTAAATAACGGCCAGGTCAAGAGTACTCTAAACCGACGAACTTGTATGAAAGGTTTAATGAGAATGAAAGAAGCGAAGGAGATATGCAAGGATCGTGGCAAGTGGAAGGATGTTGTCTCTGCCTACCCCTATGGGAATGAGGCGTGATGTTATGTTCATGTTATGTTCATGTTCATTTATTCACAAAATAAAAAACTTATCTCTAGCTGTTAATTTGTTAAAAAAAGCACTCGCACTATTAAGATAGCAAAGCCGTCAAAATTTGTGAGTTTTATATTCGATATTGTATTTTATACCAGCTTAATCTTAACCACTTAACAGAGAAACGTTGCCTTGGCCTTTATTGTAGAAAATTCTAGAAGGTAGCCAGTGTTTTCCCCTGTAAGTATCTGTCCGTGAAAAATGACTAGTGATCAGTAACTTTAAATCATTTTTAAATCAACTATGTCGAGATTAAACTTTCTAATGGCATACTGGATCGATTACAAAGTTCACTCAACAAAAAGTTTAACGCAATTAAATAGACTTTACCCGGGTGAACTAATTATTTTTATTGCTTACAAGGTAATGGCGTGGAAATATCGAAGCAATTAACTGCGACAAAAACCATTCGAGCTGAAACAGTGTTATTGGTATTACATATATGTCAATATCAACCACACTTTTTCGATACATTACGAATAGCACCTTATTAATTTATTATTATATACAAATTATTAAAACAATTTTTGCTTAACATTATAAAAAACACAGAGATTTGCCTTTTTTTGTAAAGCTTAATAATAAAAAATATTTTGTCTATAAATTCTATGACTATTAAATAAATCTTAAATTATTTTATGACAATATAAACAGAAATATTATTAACTGTGAAGAAAATATCATTAACTTATTAATTGGTGACTTCAACGTGTCTAATTTATCTTGGGATTCACGACCATCTTGTAAAGTTCTTGCACCTAGTGCGCCTACAGACCGAAAAGTTTTTCTCCTCTGCGACATGGCATTGTGCAACTTATCACAATTTAATAGTATTCCAAATAAAAATAATCGACAACTTGATTTGGGTCTTGCCTCCATTGACAATTTAACTGTCGATTGCGCTGATCCTCTTACACGTACAGATTCACATCACCCTTCTCTTTCTATAACTCTGGATTATGCCTTTATAAACAATACATTTATGAAAACACCATTACGTACTAATCTAAAGTTTCGAAAATGTAACTATAATGAAGTCCGACGTAAGCTGAACGACATTAATTGGTATGAACTATTTCAATACAAGGATATCGATGAATCTATTGATCAATTTTATATTGTCTTAAATGATATAATGAAGGAGCATACGCCCGTTATCAAATTTAGTAGTGATAAATTTCCGGCATGGTATTCGTGGCCGCTAAAAAAATGTCTTAAGGAAAAAAACAAGTATCACAATCGCTTTGTCAAATATAAAAAACCCCANATAATTACAATATTCAAGGTCATTCGCTTGAGCGAAAATCGGTTATTAAGGATCTCGGGGTTATATTTGACGAACAGCTTAGCTTCCGCGACCATTACAGTACCATAACAACGAAGGCCTTTAAAAATTTGGGATTTATTGCAAACCACGAAACTTTTTACGAATCCGCAGAGCTTTATATTGGTGTATAACACCTTAGTACGGACGGTGCTAGAGTATTGTGCCGTGATATGGTCGCCTTGTTACGCTGTTCATTCAGAGAGTATTGAGCGCATACAAAAGAAGTATCTAAACATACTCACCACACCAGATAACCGGAGAACGCTCTGGAATCTAATCAGGCAGGTCCGGGAACGCCTCGCCGAACTCGGAGACGACAGATGGGACCGGAAGCTAGGGGACCTCGCTCCTACGCACCAGGCGTATTGGAGACTAACGAGGAATCTGAAAGCCGAAGGCGCCGCATCTATGCCGCCCCTCGACCGCCCCGATCAGTTACCCGCGTTTGACGATTTTGATAAGGCCGAGTGTTTAGCAGACAGCCTCGAGACTCAGTGCTCGCCTAGCACTACTAGCATAGACCCAAACCAGGTCAAACTAGTAGATAACGCGCTCAATAGATTAAATTTCGTGGCCCCTACGAGTGAGCCGTTAGAACCCACGACTTTTGATGAAGTGTACACAGTCATCAGGTCACTCCACGCGAGAAAAGCACCAGGCCCCGACGGCATCCCCAATAAGATGCTCAAACGCCTCCCAGATCAGTTCATGTACCTCCTGGTACTCATATTTAACGCCCTTCTGGCGGCCTGCTCATTTCCTGACGAGTGGAAAGAAGCCACCGTCATAGGAATTCACAAACCGGGCAAACCCCGTACATTACCGAGCAGCTATCGACCCATCAGTTTACTCAACACGATTGCAAAAGTGTATGAGAGAATTATATTAAAGAGACTCAAGGCAGTGGTAGAGGCCAAGAGTCTCCTGCCAGACCATCAGTTTGGCTTTCGCGCTAGACACTCCTGTGTTCAGCAAGTGCACCGCCTCACGGAGCACGTCATAGATCATCTCTACTACAACCGTAACCGTGGCCCCACAGGCACGATCTTTTTCGATGTAGCGAAAGCTTTCGACAAGGTATGGCACGCCGGCTTAATTTATAAGCTTTTCCATCTTGGTGTGCCAGTTAGTCTAGTAACACTGTTACGAGACTTCCTAACAAACCGCAGCTTTCGTTACCGCGTCGAGGGCACTCTGTCCTCACGCCGCGCAATTCGGGCCGGAGTCCCTCAGGGCTCCGTACTGTCACCACTGCTCTTCTCGCTGTACGCCAGCGACATGCCTAGAACGCCTCACGTTCATCTAGCTCAGTTCGCGGACGACACCGCACTATACACCTCCTCGTACTCGCTTACTCACATCTCCTCTCGCCTCCAGAAAGCGGTCAATAGCCTAGGCGATTGGTTCCGCAAATGGAGAATTGAGGTTAATGCTGAGAAAAGCACAGCTATATTGTTCACCGGTCCCAAGAGGCCAGATCGCCGAGATCTGGCAACAATTAAACTTTTTAATTCTCCGATCCCTTGGCAACGGAAAGCCAAATACCTAGGAGTCACCCTAGATGCGTGCATGCACTTCACCGAACACATTCGCACCGTCCGTGGCAGGGCAGCGTTTGTGCTAAGTCGCCTCTATCCCATGATCTGCAAGAAGAGTAAATTGTCACTGCGCCACAAGGTGACACTCTACAAAACTTGCATCCGCCCCATATTCTCCTATGCGAGCGTAGTGTTCGCTCACGTTCCTGCACGCCGGCTGGTTCGACTCCAGACGCTGCAGAACAAATTCATGCGCATAGCCACGGACGCCCGCTGGTTCATGCGCAACGTCGATCTCCACAGAGATCTCGGCCTCGCAACGGTCAACAATCATTTCAAAACGCTCTCCGTAGATTATTTCAAGAGAGCCGTCAGTCACCCCAACCCTCTCATTAGAAATGCCGCCTCTTATGGGATTAGGCTAAACATCCCGCCTAGGAAGAGGCGGCCCAAACACGTCCTTGACGACCCAGACGACCAGATTACTATTGACAATGCCCCGTACACAAACACACACACACAGCGTCTTCGCCGGCGAAGACGAGGTCCCCGCTATCTGACGCACCCCGGCCGCGGCTCCCAGTCGCGGACCCATGGGCGTCAAGATTAAGCACCTGTCCGATTGTCTTTTTCAGCAGCAGCAAACGTTGCTCTAAGCCTAGGTCCGAGCCTCGCAGGAGGCGCCCTTAGAGCAACGTTTTCCCCCGACGCAGCAGGGCCCTTCTACGGGCCCACCCCTCGGCAGAGCTTCTGCGCTCGCCACCCCTCTCGGTTACGCTGTAAAAGCCAGTAGGGCTAACAGCAACTACACACATCGAAAAAAAAAAAAACATACTCACTTATCGCAGTTGTCTGTCGAGACAAATACCTTCTTACGCAGCGCGACTCAAAAAATTTAATATGACTTCTCTTCACATCCGCCGTAAAAGACTGGACTTGCTAACACTACACAAAATACTGCATTCCAACCTAGACTCCGCCACTTTACTCTCCCAAATAAATATAAATATTAATATAAGAATTTCAAGTCGTAGGTCAAACAATATATTTCCACTAGTTGTCTTTAAAAACAATACCTTTTACTTCAACCCTATAGTCAGGATGTGTCGGTCATATAACCAGTTCGCTAATTCAGATTTAGACATTTTTAACGCTAGATTCTCAGTTTTCTATAATAGGCTTGTTAGGCTTTGTAGTTGAATTGATTGAATATCTTGGTTATAAATGCTTCGTAAAAAAATTAAAAACAACAATGTTATGTTATGCTGTGCGACCATATAATGTCTATACTTTATATATTATTACCTAAGAATATATACATAAATAAATACTCGATTGCATTCAATCGAATATGAGCATAATTAAATACTCGTATAATTATGCGTTAATATTTTAGATAGACACTTTTTCTACGAAAGTTACATCTTACATGAGCTTTGTATTTTTAGAAGGTGCAAATTTATTATTGGGACATTTGTGGGGGGTCAATAGAAGCTTAACCCCAAAGTTTGTGGGGTTGCCGCCCTTGCCCCTTTGCCGCCGTCTCGGAAAAAGGGGTGCAGACGCCTTTTTGGTAATATTCCTGAAAACATAATTTGTAGCAAATCGCTTTATCTTCAAATATGTTCATATAAATTTTTGCCCAAAATTTAAAATTAAAGAAGTTATAAGCAAAAAAGTGAGAAAATTTCTATAGAAAATTTATTTTATGCTCGCTCTATAACTTCGTTTTTACAATTTACACAAAAATAGGTCCTCTAAAAAATGCACTTTTTGAGTGAAAATGAAGCTTTCTAATGGTGGAAAAAAATTTTGAAATCGGTCCAGTATTTTTTTTGTAAAAGCGTTACACACAAAAATACAAATGTTTCCACTTATATTCGTTTAGTATATCTATCTCTGTATAATCTCTATATATATATGCTCGGAATTTCTCTACGTGATCAAATCAGAAATGAGGACATCCGTAGCAGAACCAAAGTCATCGACATAGCCCTACGAATCGCGAACCTGAAGTGGCAATGGGCTGGGCACATAGTCCGACGGACCGATGGACGTTGGGGCCCGAAGGGCTGGAGTGGCGACCCCGCACCGGGCGGCGCAGTGTAGGGAGACCCCCCACAAGGTGGACCGACGACATAAAGAGGGTCGCCGGTAGCCGCTGGAGCCAGGCGGCGCAAGATCGGGCCTTGTGGACATCATTACGTGAGACCTATGTCCAGCAGTGGACGTCCATCGGTTGAAGCGACGACGACGACGATATACCTCTTTACAAGTTCAGAGTGTAATATAACAATCCCTACTAATATTATAAATGCGAACGTAAGGCTGTTTGATTGTCGTGTTTTCACGTGAAAACGACTATGACCGATTTGAATGAAAATTTGTACAATTTGTTGAGAGCCTCAGAAACATCAATAAGCTCTTGGCAATGAAACATTACAAATAGCTCATTAGAATATTTATACATAGGCGTCTTATTTGTTAATAAGCCTAAATGATTAAAATGCTACCCAAAAAACCATTCCAATCGGACGAACTCGCGTGCACAGCTATAAAATTGTATATTCAAGAAGGCTCAAAAACACTTTTGAATCGTGAGTAGTCTGTCCGTTGGTAACAACTCTACCACCGGTGTGGAAAGTTCAATCCGCTGAGAAGAAACCGGCAATAAACTCATCGGTTACTCTTTTATATAGTTTTGTATGTTACAATATGTAATATATTGTTTCTGTGAGCAACTGGAATCAAGTCCAAACATTTCTATCGCTGAAATAATCTTCATTATAAAATGCCTTTTGTAAAAGGATATTCCTGATATTTTTCTTAAAGTTATGCAGAGGCTAATCTAAAACTGATTGCGATATCTTATTAAAAATGCGTAGGCCCAACCCAACAAATGATTTCGGAACCTTATGCAGTCTAAAATATGAGATTACAAGGTTTTTTTTATTTCTATAAGTGAATATTATCACGGATATATAAGATATTATTTAATATATATTGCGACGGTACTGAGAGAATTGACATTTCTTTTAATGTTTTTCTTAAGGAAACTTGTAATCCTAATTGATATATGGCACATATTACTCTTTTTTGTAATCTTATAGATACAATTCTCATGTCGCAGTTTTCGTATCTACACTCCTCCGAAACGGCTGTACCGATTCGTACTAAATTTTACATGCGTATTCAGTAGGTCTGAGAATCGGCTACTATCTATTTTTCATGCCCCTAAGTGATAAAGGTTGTTCACCCCAAATTTTTTTTTTTGTAATTTTTGAACGAAATTATTTTATTTTATTTTTTTGTGATACAGCATACGAAAATACATACAACCCTAAATTTTCACCTTTCTATCACGAACCCCTATTTTTTAATAGCGATAATAGTAATTATATGGCAAAACAACGTTTGCTGGGTCAGCTAGTATAAATATAATTTTAATGTCCGCCGCCTTACCTCATAACAATATGCTGTAAGATAAGCTTTGAAAGTAAGCGAAATACACCATTTTAGCAGTCTCAACTTATAATAAGCCCAGCAATGAAACTTTTGCAATGCTTTAAAGTAACAGAGATATCGAAATTGAAAGCAGACATTTTATAAAAGCGAGACACGGTCACTCATTCGTCGTCGTCGTCGTCGCTTCAGCCGATGGACGTCCACTTCTGGACATAGGTCTCACGTAATGACGTCCACAAGGCCCGATCTTGCGCTGCCTGGCTCCAGCGGATACCGGCGACTCTCTTTATATCATCGGTCCATCTTGTGCGGAGTCTGCCTACACTGCGCCGTCCAGGGCGGGGCCCAAGGTGCTAACCTTCGGCCACCAACGTCCATCGTTCCTTCGGACTATGTGCCCCAGCCCATTGCCACTTCAGATTCGCGATTCGTAGGACTATGTCGGTAACTCAGGTTCTACTACGGATCTCTTCATTTCTGATACGATCACGTAGAGAAACTCCGAGCATAGCCCTCTCCATCGCACGCTGAGTGACTCTGAGCTTCCGCATGAGGCACATAGTCAGCGACCACGTCTCAGAACCGTATGTCATCACTGGCAACACGCACTGTTCGGTCTTCAGGCACTGAGGGATATCGGAAGAAAATATCTGGCTTAGTTTCTCGGTGGCGGTTGACCTCCTTCTCGAAATTCGACCTACCTAGCTGGACTATATGTCCCAGGTATGTGTACTCGTCAACAATTTCGAGAGCTGAGTTCCCAACGATGACTGGGTGCGACGGTACATGGATGTTAGACATAATTTTCGTCTTATCCATGTTCATTTTCAGGCCCACCCGTTGAGAAACTCTGCTGAGGTCACCGAGCATTGTATTGAGATCTTTGAGAGTCTCTGCTATTATAGCAGAACTAAGTCATTGGCAAACCGTAGATGAGTGATGTACTCGCCGTTCATATTGATGCCCATGATGGTCACTCATTAATTAAGACCAATATCATCGAAATTGTTGGCCAGATTGATTTGAAAATCATTTATGTGTAGACAAAATCTAGTACAATTTATTCTTTATCTCAGTCGTAATCACCGAGGGAGAGTGTTGGTTGAAACATTGCGGGAGTTGATTACCTCGCTTTCGATTTACCCTATTAACCCACTCCACAACGGAAATTGAAGCCTACGGGAACATTTTCCGTATTTTGCCGGTTGAAAATTTATTGACGCCCATTGGTTTTAATGTCACTTGGGGAAATTTTTAGAGCAATAAGATGTACATCAGAGGCAACCTTATTTTGTTAATAAATAACAATTTATACCCTATTTAGTAAAATGGTCGTTAAACTTTGTTATAGTGCAAGAAAGTAATTAAAGTTTCAATTTGAATTCTTTCTATACAACTTTCCTTCTGCCCCACACACGTAGCCTATATATTTGTCCTACAATTCGTATAGTTATGGATCACATCACTTCAACAATATTGTCCATGTTAACTACTAGTTGACATGATACCATAGTTCTGCTTCAACTAGGGCAATGAGAAATATAATCATCTTTTTCATTTTATGTCATAATGTGTATTATAAATTTCGCTTCTCAGTACCTGTCGTAACAAAATATGCGTAGAGATAACACCAGATAATAGAAAAACAAAAATAAATCACAACACACAACAAGAAACCCCACATTTACTTCTTTAAGTATAGTTTTTAGAGGTTATAATGTGTTTGGCCGTGTGTAATTGGTCCATACATATAATATACCTTATGTAAATGTATGTTTTTGACATATTTCTTAAAAATGCGAATGTTTAACTCGACAAGTCATTTTTGAACTTTCTTCAGCCTAAAATATGGTATTGCAAGTTTGTTCTTATTTCTTGTAATAAAATAACGTATTTCGCTCTTTTTGCCGTTTAAGTTATTATTATTACGGATATATAAAATGCTATTCAATATATATTGCGACGGTATTGTGAGAATTGAAAAGAGATGTCTTTAGTCGTTATACAGTTAAGCCGATCTGATATATACTTCCAGTTCGAAATTAGTTCTACAAAGTGGCAATTGTGTTTCACTGTTATCGTCTAGGACTAGATATTTAAATGATCTATATACGAAACCCGACGTTATCTTGTACAAGTCCTTTTACGAGCACCAAAGTTGCTCTATGAATACTGCAACTTTGTTAATTGTAAAGTCAATATAGCTTCTTTATGCTAAATTGGCACTTAGCTACGACTTCACTCACCTTTTCAGTACTTCCTGTATCAATAATTAGTTTGACATCGTGCACTTAACGATTTCCTTTTAGATTTTTAAGCGCTTCTAATGTTCCTTTCCTTACATTTGTAAAAGCAATTCGTCATTGATATTTCTTTGAATAGTTAAGGGTTATTATTATACAGAATTAAATCGTGTGACAATTTATTTCTTATTGTATTAGTTACATTTATTAATCTGATAGTACAAATGTATTGTAATGCCAAGTTTTGAGGTATTTTATTTAGTCTGTAAAATGCCATTTTCAGTTTGACCTTCGACTTCGTGATTTTGAAGTTATACTTCTTTTGGCGCGTTAGAGAAAAATGATGAGTCAAATTTTTTTACGATGTGCGCACACACCGTCACAAAAACCCGACACCTTGAAGTTAGCTATAGTCAATTTTAGTCTTTTTTAGTCTTCTATAATTATATAATACCTTATTTTATTACATTACTTGTTAGATATATTGTGACATTGAAAATATCAACGTGACATTCTTGTCAAAATTATAACTTTCAGACTCAACTATAGAAAACTGATTATAAACTATTTATATCCAATGAAAGTTAGTTTACGTTTATTAATTTCGAATCTTTGGCCTTTGCATTGAGTAAACGAATGATGGATGTATTTGATTTGACAAGCAACAAAAACTACGGCGTGGATTTATGGTTAAAATTTCGAAGATACTAACTGTTGCTTATATATTTATGCAATCAATCGTATATTTCAATAAAACATTAAATAATCGCGCTTAAAGTTGTGCTATTCAATGATAATTTAAAAGTTCCGAGACAATTTATGCATCTCATCGTTTGAAAATATTTTTGAAAAGATTTTTATCTTATTACGCAAAAAAATTATAATATAACTTCAAACGCGTGTACATAAGTATAAACACCTTTTTTTTTAATTTCTTTATCTAAATTATCCAGTTCTGCTTTAATTTACACTTCATAAGCTAAATCATTAAATTCTAGATATACATTCGCGTGAAATAACTTTAATAATATTAAAATTATACATTTCAGTAGCCTCTACGTATACAGATTCTATTTGCATTTTAGATGTTTTGTCATTTTCATGATTGTATCGACGCCATATAGCTATTAAAACATGATGTTCATAAAATACTAGCACTGCCCCGCGGTTACACACGTGTAGATACATCTCAAACCTATAAAGTCACTTCTGGAGTTCCCCAGGGTTCAATACTNCATTGAGTAAACGAATGATGGATGTATTTGATTTGACAAGCAACAAAAACTACGGCGTGAATTTATGGTTAAAATTTCGAAGATACTAACTGTTGCTTATATATTTATGCAATCAATCGTATATTTCCATAAAACATTAAATAATCGCGCTAAAAGTTGTGCTATTCAATGATAATGACTGATAATTTAAAAGTTCAGAGACAAAATTTATGCATATCATCGTTTGAAAATATTTTTGAAAAGATTTTTATCTTATTACGAAAAAAAATTATAATATAACTTCAAACGCGTGTACATAAATATAAACACATTTTTTTTTAATTTCTTTATCTAAATTATCCAGTTCTGCTTTAATTTACACTTCATAAGCTAAATCATTAAATTCTAGATATAAATTCCCGTGAAATATTTAATACTATTAAAATTATACATTTCAGTAGCCTCTACGTATACAGATTCTATTTGCATTTTAGATGTTTTGTCATTTTCATGATTTTATCGACGCCATATAGCCATTAAAACATGATGTTTATAAAATACTAGCACTGCCCCGCGGTTTCTCCCGTGTAGATATCAATCTCGTGGCAGTGGAAAGTATACTAAGTCTCACTGTAGGTTTATAGTTGTTGACATAAGTTTTATTTTACTTACTTTTTAATTACTTCCTTTCAGAATATTAGATACACACATATATTCATTATCTAATCAATATTCAGATTTTCCTATACAGTGAATATATTTTAAATCTAACTAATACATTTTAAAATTCGTAACATCATTTCCGTAGAATTTCCGACATTAAACAATTAAAAAAGGTATTGAAAGATTTTTTTAACTTGGTCCCGTAATTTCTAGCTTTATTATTATAAATTGCTAAAAATAAAAATAAATATTCAAAATGCAAAACTTTCTTCTATTATAGAAGAAGAATAAGAATTAGAGACGAGATTTATTTATAATACTTTATTGTCCCAGAACTTTCCTGGACACAACATTTGACACTGGAGTTCGACTCGGGATACATTATTTTCTCATGTCATTAAATTCGATTTGAATGGAATGTTCGATTTTAATAATTTAAAAAATATTTTACAGGTATTGAAATAGCCTATGATAAAATATTATTTAATAGGATAAGGATCAATACAGAGGTATGAATAAAATGGTTTGATTATTGTCGGTACTTTTATTAACTTTTAAAAAAAGTAAAAAAGTGAGTATTGTGGCATAACTACAGTAGTTGGACTTATGATATCGGGGACTTTTTTATAGATATTAATATGTTCTATAACACTGTAGAACATTTTTTCTTCTATCTTCAAAACTTTTCGCAGCGCACGTGATAACAGATTTTTTATTTCACACCTTGGGTTACATTGATGCATTTTTCTTAGTGATCCCTATTTTTTTTGAGAAAGTAATGTAGCTTATATCGCTTAATGATAACGTAGCTTTCTAAATCGGTTCAGTAGTTTTTGTGTGAAAACGTTAGAAACTTACATACCATACAAAAACAAATGTTTCCACTTTATAATATTAGTTTAGATATCATTAGTACAAAAGGTATTAAATAACTTATCATCTTATGAAATTGTGCTTTATAAAAGCTCTTTACACATAGACCGTCGATTTATTCGTCAGTTTCTTAAGCTATACACAAATAACGGCGAGACCCTTTTGATTATGGTTTGTAGTCGAGGGGACCGATGTTGTTACAGCACCTCCTCGGTCCCTTATTTGTTTATTTAATGCATCTTCAGGAAACTAGGACATGTTTGCCAACTTTCCATTGTCAGTTTGTTTGGCTCTTGTCATTTAATCTAAACGTTAGCTCTATTCTAGCTCAGTAAAGGGAAGAAATTTTAAAAAGTTGTTTAAAAATTTCTTCTTAACCTATGTTACGCCTTATAAAACCTATTACTTCTCAATGAAATTAGCAAAGATTGACTAATTAGTCAGTTTTAGGTCTAGCTATTAGGTCTGGATAAAATGTAGGTCTGGCTAAGATATATAATCGTGTATAAAAGCTTTCATTTCGAAGTTTACAACGCTTACGACGACAAGCAAACCTGATGTAATCATTTCAACCTGCTTGATAATTTCGATGCATTTTTAGGACATTCAATACCAGTCGAATACTTTACAAGGTGTTAGCAAACCGCTTCTGAAGACGAAGACAGACTTTGATGATGGGACGGAAAAAAATCGATTCTGATTTAAAAAAATCATATTTTTAAAACGTTTTGTTAGTATTATTTACACAGTATCATGTTAGTAAAGGTAAATGAAACGATAGATATAACGGGTCAACGAACGCACATACACGGTGCGTGTTTGACATCTCATTGACCCGTGCGTTCGAGTACCAGCCGATTTTAATTTTGTGTTTCTTTGCTGGTTTTTTTAGAAAAGCAATGCATTATTTATGAAACTACCGTTTCATTTAGCTGCACTAACATGATGGAGCGTAAGTAATGCTAATAAAACGTTTTAACAACATGATTTTTCTCCGATACATCATCAAAGGTTTGTCTGTCTTCGTTTTCGGAAACGGTCTTCTAACACCTTATATATTGTATGTATAAATTCTCTGTCATAATTTTTGTCTGTATAGTGTCTAATAACGTTTATTTATTTCAATCCAATCAATTGATACACCACTAAAATAATCTTAAATTGAAATGTAGGAAGAGATTTACGTCAGTCTTAGCTTTACTGGGCTGTTAAAGTTTGTGTCCATTTTTACGTGCAGGTGTATTAAATCACGAAACTGGCACTTTGTAAACTTAAACAATAAATGCCGTTTCGAACCATTAAATCATATGTTTATGCTAAAGGTGTTACAATGGTATTACATTTGAGATATTTTGTATTGTCGGCGGACGTGTAATCCGGAGCATTAAAACTCTCACGATGACATGGGTCTAACATGTTAAAGTATCGTGAGACATTTGACCTAAACTGTCAACTTTATATCAAATGCTTCACAATTGTTTTACATGTATTTAGTTACCTCAAAAATCATAAAAATCGGTCAAGCCGTTTCTGAGGAGTATCAAAAACAATTTGGTATAAGATTTTTATATATTAACGGAAAAAATTAAATCAATTGCAGCATGAAGATGTGCAGCGTTTTTTTATGCCAATCGGTTTGAAGCTAAAGTAGTTTTAATTCTAATTAGGTGGTTTTTAATTCGAAACAAAATTTAAATTATAATTTTTAATATTGACAAAAAACAAGTAACATTTTTGTTTACAATCCGTCATTTGAGATTTCAATAAATTATTTGTATTAATTTTCGGCACTTTTAATATTTTAATGACAATGAAATTCCTAACATATCTTCCATTTTCCCTGCCTCTAAGTCTCGGGAATGTAAAGTTTTTAATTTGTATAAATATAAACAAGACTTAAAAATTGGTTTGCCAGAGAAGTTTCACTTCTGACACGTGTACTTTGTACGCACGAACTTTCAAATTAACCACTATCTGGATTAGATAGGCTGTCTATTTAGCTTTAAATTTTTTTTTGATCTCGATAAGACTTTTTCTCGCTGAGCGGACTATGAATGAAAATGGATTATTTCCTTTTTTTTTCAGGCGAAACCAATAGTCGCAGAGAAAATAGACGGTGAGCTTCTTTAACTTGATTAAATTTTTCACAAGGAGTCAGGATGGTTTTTTAGAAAAACTTCTTCTTCTCCTTAACATGACTTTGAAATATCCTAAAAAATTTGTATTTAAAGGGGTTTCCTATAAAATCACAGGAAACATTGAGAATATTGGGAAAATGAATAATGTGGGCTGGGTCTTTTTAATTAATAATAATTAATCATTATTTATAAATTGATAAATTGATCAATTCATACTGTTATCATTATTTACTATGAGTATTATTATTATTAGTTGTAAATATGTATGTATATTTAGTAGACCTTTCTCTGCTTCTTTTAAATGTGTCCTTTTAAACATTTCTGGTGGCCTGGAAGAGCTCGCTATGTCAGCGATGATTTAATTTACAATATAGTAGGCCGACAAACTGCCTCATTGGTCTAGTGGTTAGCATGTTCGACTACAGACATGAGGTCCTGGGTTCGAGTCCCGGGTCGGGCCAGTTCGAAATCAATATTGAGTTTTCTATTAAGATTTTCTCAATATTTGCCCGAAGTTGGGAAGTTGGCGGTGTGATCCACCCCCGTGCCTCGGAGAGCACGTTAAGCCGTCGGTCCTGCGCCTGATCTCTCTCCGGTCGTGTCGGATTATCGTCTCACCGGACTATGAGAGTGAAGGAATAGAGAGTGCACTTGTGTACTATGCCTGCCAATCCGCAGTGGAGCAGCGTGGTGGGTCTATGCTCTAAAAACCCTCTCACATATGAGGGAGGAGGCCTGTGCCCAGCAGTGGGACGTTAATAGGCTGTTACTTACTTACTTTTTAGGCCGACAATTGTACTCCATAATGTATATGTCTTAATTGGATTGTTTTTTTTAATGTATCGGGTATACAATAAAGAATTTTATATTTGTATACCCCTAACACTTCTACAAAGATTCAATTCGTTCCATCAAGGTGGTTTGTTGTTTCAATAGTTTTTTTAGAGCTATGTAATAGATTATTAATGGATATTCAGGCGCTCTTTTTAGTTCTTAAACTATAAATTGTTATTACAAAGTCGATTTATACCTATTTGCCTACAATTCTAATGTACTACTTCTGTTATCATAAACCCGTATATCACCAAGCCATGACGGTTTCATGCCATACTTATAAGAAGAAAGATAAGGGATGAAGTTTTTATCTGTCAAAACAAGCCACCCATAGCTAAGAATTATGGGATCACGAGATTGTGATGAATGTAAGGAAAAGTGGAGTGACGTGCGCATATTGAAAAAGGTAAGGGAAACGAGGCACACATTGGGACCAATTATTAACATTTCATCGGAATCCGTTTTGCATTACTCGATTCGGCAGGTTTTATAGAATAATTTCCTAGTTCCGCTGAGGTTAAATTCACTAAGACGCTGTAAGGATTGCAATGAAATGGAAAATAATTTAACGTGGGGAGGAGGCATTCATCATACATGAAAATGTAAATGTTTCAACGTAAATTATTATTATTGCAGTAAAACTTTTTTACGCACGCTTCTTTTTTGACTTGGGGAGTAAGCTGGTGAAAGCATGAGAGCGTTACCAAAAGTGTGATCGGGCGAGGCGAACGGTGTACATCAAGTAACTTACTTTTTTGTTATTTGAATAATGGTTTTCAATTTGTTAAATGTTGACATGTCGAAATTTTAGTTGTATTCTAGAATGTGCCACCCGCGTAATTGCCGTGGAAAATAGAGGAATGCGGATGGTGATGTTGATATAACATTTTATTAATCCAACTGAACACAATACAACGAAATCATCGTGTATCTGACTAAACTCTTCCCAAACAGCTAGCTGTTTTGGGAAGAGTTCAGTCAGATACACGAAGAATTATATACATAAAAATAGCTGTAGCCGGCGGTGTCACCCAAATAGTTTCAGATCCCGTGGGAATACCTGGAACTCCGTTATTTGTCGAATCCCAACCATTCTTGAATGTTCCTAGACAGATATAAAAAATCCACTAAAACGATGAAGCTGTTTAGAAAGTTCAGTCCTTATTATCTGTAAAATAATAATATAATAAAATTAAATCATTTATTGCAGTACTGTTGGTAAATAGGTTGTTACATTTACAATTCACACGCGCAACATGTGGCCATACAATGTCGTGCAATAATATCAATATATTTTTATAATTATAATTTTCATGAGATATACAGTAAAGTATTACGTCATAAAGTGTTTTATAATTTAAAATTATTCGAGTCTATTTAATATTTATACATTTGTTAATAATACTATTGTGAAAATTGTTATACATGTCAATATTAATACATATAATTATACCTAATTGCTACTTTTGAAAAAAATCGTCAATGTTATAAAAGGCCTTTGCAACTAAATATGCCTTTAATTTAATTTTAAAAAGATTTGTAGTTATTATATGCTTTAGTTCTTGTGGCAATTCATTATATATTTACGAAATATAACGTAGTTTTCGCTCTTGAGGCCGCCATTCTAAAGAAGAATTAATTATTTACAAGATAAAATAGAAAGGTTTATAGCATTCAAAAATTCTCACATCGTTTGAATTAAAATCTACTATTTGATTTACATATGAAATTAATTTCACTCAATTCGTTATTGTTAATTCAAAGATAAACGCGAGTACTTTACGAGTTATAACAATGCGTTATGAATATTTGATTACATTTTCGTCAAACAGTCAAAAACAAAGGGCGTGTACACAGAACTAAAAAGGTCTGTTGATTTAGCTATAAATACATATCTTTGTCCAAATGTTATCATTACATTACACTAGCTAAACCCGAACAGGCAGCCTGGGGTAAAAGTGGGTTAGGTTCTACATTATATCATCAGCTATTTGTAAGTGGAAACCCTGTCAAAAACAGAGCTGCATTTCTAAAGATTTCAATTTGTAATAAAATTGTGACACCAGATAATTAATTCTATATTAGATAAATAGTTCTTTCAGATGTCAATTAATTTTTTACGAAAAATTCTACAGTTCCATCAAATGAAAGTATAAGGTTTTAAGGTTTCTTGTTAAATAATTAGTTTAAGAAGTACTTAATTGATAGCATCAGAATATTTTTTTTGTAATTACTTGTTTTTATAATGAGAATCTAAATTCATTTATCAAATAAAAGTAAAATTTTATCCAAAATTTGATAAAGTCAAACACAATTACGTACAATTCGACGCTTTATGAATATTTATTACAACTTTTGTCGAAAACAAGGGGTGTGTCTTTGATGTTTTTTTTGTTTTGACGATAAATTAGTTATAAGAGGCGCCAGTAAGTCTATTTGATCAAATCTGTAGAATCAAAAAAGAAAATGGAGTCAATTCTAATGATACCTCCCTATACTGTAAATTCGCTAATTTCACACGGTTAAGAAATTAGTCATTATACATTTCTATTCTCATACAAAACGCCATATTTATATGGTAGGACACTGAGAACTACTAGTTAGAATTGCTTCATTGGTATAGTGGTTAGGATGTTCGACTACAGACATGAGGTCCTAGGTTCGAGTCCCAGGTCGGGCCAATTCGAAATCGATATTGATTTTCTATTAAGATTTTCTCAATATTTGCCCGAAGTTGCGAAGGTGGCGGTGTGATCCACCCCCTTGCCTCGGAGAGCACGTTAAGCCGTCGGTCCTGCGCCTGATCTCTCTCCGGTCGCATGAGTGAGGAGGCCTGTGCCCAGCAGTGGGACGTTAAAGGGCTGCTACTTACTTACTTTATGGTAGGACAGAATCGACATCAATATTAGTTTATGTCCTAACTCGCACAGAAGACAAACAAAAATCTTTTTTATTTATTAAATGGATCCTTCTTTGTTTTTATTACTAAGCTACTACGTTCTAATTAAATATTAGGGAAGTTAATAAAAGCGTTTAAGAAAAGTTGAAAATCTCCTGTTGAAAATTAGGATAAAAAGTGTGTTAGGTAAATAACCGATATGGAAGTTGACATATCAGGTAAAAATTGTAAGTCTTTCAATCGCCTACTATTCAGGATTTGCGGATATACGAGTAAGTATTAATTGTGGGTATATCAAAATTAGAAGTGTTTAAAACTACAGACTACATGACAGAAGTAAAAGTTTTTTATACGAAACGTTTATATATGTGACTGAAACGAAGTGAATTTGCCGCTAAAACAGCCAAAAATATCTACAAACGCGGCTGACAATCGTGAGCTTGTCAACGAGTAGGCGTTTTCTGGGCCTGGGCCCGTAGACAAGTCAGTGTCGAAGATTGCAAAGGTTTAAAAAAAATATGGGAGTGACGTTTAATTTTTAACCGACTTAAAAAAAGGAGGAGGTTATCAATTCAATATCAATTTTTTTTATGTTTGTTACCTCATATCTCGCGACTGGGTGGACCGACGATTCAAAAATGAAATTGGATATAAACCAGCGTAATAATGCGAGTTTTGCTTTGCTAACAAAGTTTTTCGACTCAACGTTTTGAAATTCAGTTTTCTTAATTTAGCTTTAGAAGTGCTTTAGCTTAGACTATCAAGGTAAAGTTAATATGTGTAGTAAACTGATATATAACAATAATGCGATTGCTTCTGCGATGACGCGATAGAATCTAAGCTACTAATGGTCGTAAATCAAAGGGATGACGAAGCACCAGATGGGGTAAGGAAATTTGTTTGAGGTTAAGATTATTGCAGATTAACCTGATGACGTGACTTAACCACAATTGTGGAAACATTGATTGCATTATTAGGCATGTTTAGTTTGATGTATGACCTTATTACGCGATTTAGTGGTATTGTTAACTCACGTGATTATTGAAACCGGCATAACGTCTCATCTATAATTGTTTGTTGTACATATGGTAAAACGTAACAGAAGTTTAAGGAGGCGCAAGTCATCATCATCTTCGAGTACCTTCTTCAAAATGTAGTTTGGCAGTTAGTCGGAGGAAAAATCTTCTGTCTTGAGCAATCTTTTTTTTTTCATTGTGCGTAATTATCACCGGTATAATCCCGTCCACCCATTGCCGCCTTTATCTACCAAGCCCTGTTTTTCTAGACATTCTCCCCTCTAAGATCAAACTTGGGTACGCAAATAAGGATGCCCTTAAAATATGTTCAGAAAAAACACATTTCACTGCACGATATGCTTTAAAAACCCTGTCTCATATGAGTGAGGAGGGTTGTGCCCAGTAGTGGGACGTAAATGGGCTGCTACTTGCCTTAATTTCATATATAGATGAAAGCTGACCTATGCAACCTTGTCTGCGTTTCCTAGGAGTGAGAGAAGGAGAATATATTTGATTACCGATAGAAATTGAGTCAACCTATGTAAACATATGCTAATAAAGACTTTTTATAGGATTTTGAAAGGAACATTTTCGTCAAACATGTTTGTTGTCAACTTTACTACTAATGGTCTACTAATGGCATACACAACGGAAGCTCTCAAATGGATGAAATCTTCTCTGTTTTTGCAACAGATTTTCATTGATGCTCCGCTCTTTTTAGTCTTTTTTGATGTAGACTGTAGTTTCTCCCTACAAATAAGCTTTTTTTACGATAAAACAAATGTTGATTTCAAATCAGCACAAACTTTATACAGCTTAAAATATTATAGGAAGAAATTTTACAGGAGATCCGTATACAAATTGTGTAAACCAATCAATGACAAAGACATTTTGCAATGCTTTATCATTTATGCAAACAAGAAAATATAGACGATCCTGGAATCTGCTCAGTCCTTAAAGTAAGTTTTTGATTGTTATTACTCGTGTAAATATATATAGTCTATGTGCATAGATTATCGAAATCAATAAAACTTAATGGTTAGGACAACAACACATTATACGTTAGTAACGAATAAACATGAAGGTGTAATAATATGAAGGTATAATGGAATGCAAGAAGGTTAGTCAGGTAACCCCTGTACTCTCTGTTCTGTTGAATATTTTACACAAGGGATCGTGTCGACTTGTTTTATTACGACCCGAAAAGGTTATTCATAGTAACATTGTATAAATATTTGTACAGGAATACCTTTTCTATCGTACATTTTAATAGCATTTATCGTTTATTGTTTACCATAAACATGCAAGGTTTCGATTAGAGCTTTTATTGTAGCCACGCTTTTTTTATATAAAAGCTTATTTGCTTCAAAATGTTTGAGGAGTATTGTTGTGTAATTCGCGTAGTTATCGATCTCCTCTTAGTGAGAGATTCCGTCGCGAAAGGAATTTTTAAGCTGTACTTTAAGTCAATTGGGTCAGTTAATTTTCATGAAAACCTCTTTGTCTTCTAAATAAAAGTAGCCTAAGTTACTCGTTATAACATCAGCTATCTGCCAGTGGTAGTTTCGTCATAACCATTTCAGTGATTAGGCAGAGGAATACTCATAAAAATTTGTTTTTATTTTAAATAAGTACCGTATATACTTTCATGTAGATTTACTAAAAAGCTGTAAATTTGAAACGGACTCTGAATACAAATCATTTTGCTGGCTTACCTAGATGATTACCTCCTTGTTAGCATACCTTACAAATCCCAGTGGTTTTTTTTATGCTAATAGATATAAGAATATAAATGTATTTTTTTCTTTTTTAACAATAGATAAATAAAAAAATTAAAAATGATAGATAGATCTTCATAAAGCTATCTATCAATTTCTTTTTCTTTTTCAAAGATTTTTCACAAATAATCCTTCCTGTATCACACTGAAGGCAAAAATAATATTGTGTCAATTAAACTATGGTACGTTTTTAATTCTTTATATGTATAATACATCTATCTTTAAATTTTTAATTACAGAGAAAAAATTAAAAATCATATTAAATTGAATTCATATATATACGTGAAGAGTTTCGACCCTATGTTTAATCCCTATCATTTATTTAAGATATTAATGTGTCTCTTCATTTTAAATGTTAAGAATATGAAATAAAAATAATTATTCTGTTTAATATTGTATTCGAAAAGTACGTTGTTCTATGTATATTTTCATTTTGTAATCTATTAGGTATCTATACGTCATACTTTTGTTCATAAAATTGCTAATCTGGAATGATGTTTACTATTATTATCATAACCATTAGCCCTAATTCGAAGATGTTAAGTCAAAAGTCACAGCTGATATTTAGCGTTTTTATCATACCGCATTTAAATTTGATCCATTTCGACTTTTATTTGCAATTATACATATTTAAATTAAATTCAATAAGCATTAATGCTGAGGCAACGCCCATTTCAGCCAAAATGTAGATTAAATTAGGATAACTTAGATTTTGTTTCTTTATTTTTAATTTTATGTTAGCTAGTAGTAGTAGTTTTAAGTTTTGTATTTAGGCTACATTCTTTTTTCTATTGGCTAATTAAAAAATTTATTTATTTATTTAAATTCAAAATATCTTTAAACAAGTAGGCATATACAGCATTTTTGAAGCGTCAAAAATGGTTTTTTTTTCACATATTATTTCAATGTACGTCTGATGATGATATTAAAGAACAACTTACAATCTAAAGCTACGACGGTTCCTTCGCGACCTTTTCTGAGAAGAGCCCAAAACAAACTCAGTCGGGTGTACGTTTTTTTTCGCATCATCATTACAATTTATATTTTTAATTTATTCTATATCGATTAGAGCAATTCATTCACTCCGACGCTTTTTTATCTTTTAAGTATTCCTTCAAATTACAGAATGATTTCTCAATTAGTTTTCTTTCAATAAAAGATTTAAATTTATTTAGTGACATCTTTGTAGCTTGATCTAGACATCTTTGTGTAGTTCTAGGTGTTTGTTATAGACACGTATACAGTAAATAGAATTAACAGCAATTTTATTATTATTTGTTAAGTTATATAAGGTGCATTCACTTTTTTTATAAAAGAGTTAATGTTTTTATGGACGTACAGCAAGTATTCATATTTTTACTGCTCTGAATTTCTTTCTTAACGACTCTCTTGGTTGCATATTATAAATCGCAGGAATAGTCGTTTCTACATATCTAATTTAATTACTGTCTCAATTTATATTGTCCTTTTTATTCTGTATTAAAACATCTTTTCCTTTTTTTTAATATTACTATTTTTATTACTGTAAGTTTGTATTGTAATGCACTTCTACCAACAATTTTTCTTACACCAGTCAGGTTGGCTGTTTGATACTCAATATAGCGTTCTTAAACTTAAGTTTATTAATAAATAACATGTTATTGTTAATAACAAGTTGTAGTCAAAACAACTAGTTAAGATAAGAGAAGCTTAAGCAAAACATTACTACAATCATTCGTATTTCTAAAATCCTTGCGTCATGTTGATTGTAATTGGTGTTTATTTCCTTATTTTAACAGCAAAATGTGAATTTGACGTTACAAAATTAACTGGTGAATGGATACCAATGGTTACTTTTCCAAATCTTGTATTACAGGAAGTCTGTGAAAAATACACAATCAGCTTGTCTAATAAAACTTGTGTGTGTGGCGAACAAATTGTTCCAATACTGGGTTTAAAAGATATACGTGCGGATTCATCGGTTGAGTTTCCAGCAATTATTGTTAAGACATCAAAAGATGTTGATTCAGCATTAAGAAAAACCTGCAATTGTGATGGAGTAAGGTCTCCACACGTTGTAATTAGATACCTTAATGATAATTATATAGTTGAATACGAGATTCACAGTCCGTTCCTGCCATATACTCCTGAAGAACCAAACACGGCGACTCTCCTGCTAAAGGTACCGAGATCTTTGAAAGAAGTTCTTGATATTGTGGAAGCATCATCTGATTTGAGAAAAAGAAGAAACGGTATTTTGTGCCCCAGTGTTTTCCGTAGCAAGCTAATATGAAATTGATATATACCCTTATTTCATTTATTATTCAATGCCTATTATACTTTATATACTATATTGTTTAAGTTTTCAATTATTAATATATTACTATTATATTCATCCACTCAAGTATGAATATACTTTTTGTAAAATAACTGGTTGTTGATGATTATGATAATTTGAAATGTAAATTCATTAGGTAATATTTTAAAATGTAAAGCTCATGTAAAAGGTTTAAAGATTTCTTTTTTAAGAGTTTTTTACTAGTTTCTAAATATAATATGGTACTACAGATTTAAAAACGATTCTTTGTAATACTTTTTTATTTATTTTTAAACCATTCGGTGTTTAAACATTAGGCACTTCTAGGTTTCTCAGATACTTCTGGGTTACAATGATTCTGAATAAGATATAGATACTGATATATATAAAGCTTTAACGTTTCAATTCGGTTCGTTAGTCAAAGTATCAGGTTCAATGTACAGTAAAGCAAATTAGAAACTGTAATTTTCTTTACACATCGAAAAAAAATAATTTACTACATATAAAGCTTGACAACACGAGTATGACATGTTTGTATGACGCGCTTAAAATTTATAATATAATTAATATAAACCGTACAACCTCCTTCGTGCCTTCTCCGATTTACGTGACACTGGCGAAGTGGCGTGATCTGAATTATATCAGCTGAAAGCTGTTAAAAGAAGAAGAAGTAAAAATTTTGTTAAAGATCCGTATCAATATTTTTGTCGTTTATATAAATCTTACTAGCAATATTCACTTATCTTTCACGCTCTGTACAATCGCTTTAAAGTTATTTTTAAATGTCGTACATTTAATAGCATTTACGGTTTTTTGTTTACCATAGACATGAAAGGTTTCTATTAGAAGTAATATTTTACTCGCTGTTCGAATGTGTCGAAACCCGTTTTTACTGAGAGGTCATGAAAGGTCTAGTCGTTTTAGCGGTTAATACTGCTAATTGTCGGTTTAACGTACCTCATCTAAATAACGTGATATTAATAATAACAAGTTGTAATCAAAACAAGTAGTTAAGATTATAGAAGTTTAAACATATAAGATTATACAAATAATATAATTATAATCATTTGTACTTGAAAAATCCTACAGAAATGTTGGCTGTAATCGGTATTTATTTTCTGATTCTATCAGTAAAATGTGAATTTGACGTTAAAAAAATAACTGGAGAATGGATACCGATGGTCACTTTTCCGAATCTTGTATTACTTGAAGTGTGTGAAAAATACACAATCAATTTATCGGATAAAACTTGTGTATGTGGCGATCAAATTGTTCCAGTAGTGGGTTTGAAAGATATACGTGTGGACTCAACGATTGCGTTTCCAACGATAATAGTTAATGCCTCAGAAGATGTTGATTCAGCATTACGAAAAACATGCAAATGTAATGGAGTTACTTCTCCACACGTTGTTATTAGATACGTTAACGATAATTATATAGTAGAATACGAGATTCATAATACTCCTTTCCGGCCATATACTCCAGAAGAACCAAACACAGCGACTCTCCTAATAAAAGAGCCGAAATCTTTGAAAGAAGTTCTTGATATTGTAGAAGCATCCTCTGATTTGAGACAAAGAAGTAGAGGTATTATGTGCCCAAGTGCTTTCCGTGACAAGTTAATATAAAAAATGATATTGATATATATTCTTTTATTTGTGATATCGAATATACTATTTTGAAAATAAAAATGTCTTTGTTTTATTATATACCGTATTGTTAAATTGTAGGGACGTCCTACGATGAGGTATAAAAGAAAACGTTAAATGTGCATGCGTACAAAGTACACATGTCAGAAGTGAAACTTCTTTGGCAAACTAGTTTTGTTTATATTTATACAAATGTAAAACTTTATATTTCCGAGACTTACATGGAAAAAGGATAGAAGGTATATTAAGAATTTAATGAATTTGTCATTAAAATATTAAAAATATCGAAAATTAATACAAATAATTTGTTAAAACCTCAAATGACGAATGGTAAATAAAAATGCGACGTATTTTTGTTAATATTAGAAATGATTAAATAGCAATGCAATAGCCATGTAAAATAGTATATTAAATTATGAAATGACGAGTCTCAAAATGAAATACCATATGTTATTTGTAAATATTAAAACTACCTAAGCTTCAAACGAGTCAGCATATAAAACGCTGTTCATCTTCGTGACGCCTCGTGTGCCTAAAGAAGTTTCATTTCAAAATGTACGTGATGTATTTTTGTGAGGTTTTTTAGCTGTTCATAAAAGGTAAAAGGAAAAGATGAGTAGGTCAGATCTTTTATTAAAGATATAAACATTTACGTATATTAAGGAGCCGTTGGGTACACATTAATTTGTAAATAATATGTACATATACTATTTACGGCATAAAACATGTAGAAACATATAATTCCATTGACGCTGGAAAGCAAACACGTATTAACGTGTTGTTTTAATGACACTTTAGATTAGTGCAGCTAACATCTATCTGTTTAGTAACAAAATTTAATTATAACATGTCCAAAATGATAACTGTATAAAAGCAACAAACAAATAAAAAAATAATATTCTTTTATTTGTTTGTTGCTTCGTGTTTGCCTTCCACCATCGATATATTAGGGTCCGAAATTGTTTTAATGTTATTACAGTTACATAATATGATAAAATTTTACAGAGATATTTCTCATTTCTCTTATCTTATATCATTTATTGGTGAGATATAAATTTTATTCATTAACTTACATATACTTTACACATGGATAAAAGCTTATGTTTTCTATTAAACAATTGGCTATATCACAATAAAACTAGGACTACAGTTTGTTCGCGTTAAGAATGCAGTGAGTCATCATTTTTGGCCCGCCTCGCATTATCTAACGGTTACTATGAATTTGACCTTGTAAATTGGATCAGATTTGATTGGTTAGGGGTCAAAGCGGGTCAACAATGATGACTCGCTGCATTCTTAACGCGAACAAACTGTAGTTTTAAGGATTGTTTACGTATATGTATCATAGTGAAAACTGTGTTTTAATGTTACAAAAAAATAACTTTAATTCGTGATAAGATTGTTATAGATGTGCAATTTATTATTGTAAAATAAATAGTGTTTTCAGTTTATAATTTTTTCAACAAAATATTTCGTTCAATCACCTTTTTATTGATTGAAAAGTTATCTGAATTATTCCTTTGTACTTTGATGAGATAAGAGAATAAAAAATCACCCCCTCTCAGGAGTCTAATTCATAAAATATTGATCCTATGAAAAAATTTAAAAAGAGCAAAAATGTAGGAAATTCAATTCCGAACAACTTTATTATTACCATTTTTAACGTAAAGTTGAAAATAAACGAGTTATTGAATAAACAATAAGGGTCCGGATCCCAAAAATCGAAAGTTGTCGATGACCTTACCTGATGACTGCCGAAGAAGATTGTAAAAGTATAATTTTAAAATCGTAAAAGAATTTGAAACAAATCTTTGTTATGTTTTAAAAACGTGATAAATTAGATTTACTTTCCAAATTTCTATAAATATTTCTTTGAATTTTTACAAATATAAATAGAAAACTAAGAGATGATTTCATTAATATATAATAATTTTTAAATATTTATAATAATTAATGCTATTTCAATTCTCTTTAGATATAATTATATATTTTGTACAATTTTAAATAAATAGGTTTATTATACGTGATTAATTTTATATACGATAATTTACAATATAGTTAATGTTAAATACAATAAAATACTCAAATTTACACATACTTTTAAATATATTTTCTTATTCTTTAGTAAACATTAACAAAGGATAATTTTGTAAGGTTACGATATGCTATATATTAACTATACAATTAGCGTTTTGTTTCCCAATTTACCTTATTCTTTACTTTTTTTTTATGAAATACATATCTAAAGGTACAAATATAAGAAAGCTTTGGCAACATTCACTATTTTATTTATAATATAATCTTATCAGGACTTTCCATGAAAGAATAAACAGTTTCGTTGCTAGCAATCTAGCGTATTAAAGTATATACGAGGGTATAGACTTACTTTAAACATATTTACTTGTTAAATACGTGTTTAAAATTCTTTATGGTAAACCCGATATAATCTAACGAGGATTTAAAGTTAAAATAGCCTAATGACAAAGTGCGGTATTCAAAGTTTCCTGTTTCAAAGGTTATTCGTTATGTTAACCCTTGTTTGCGTTTTAAAATAGATAATATATTTTATATTTAAAACGTTGTCAATGTAAGTTGTTCTTAATAGAGTAACCACTGAGTTACTTGACGGTATCTACTCGGTAGAATTAACTTTACTAACCAGATTTACAAACAGACTTGATAATTCAAAAGTGCTTAAGCCTACATGATTAAAGGATATTTTGAAATTAATGTATATACTATAGCAGTTGTTAAATATTATGCCTATCATTTATAAAAATTACTGTAAATGAGATAAGAACTTTAGTTACACTTCCACCGTATAATCAGTAAAATCTAAATTAATATTATAAAGAGGAATCATTTGTGATTTTCCACACAAAAACTAATGGACTGATTTTAAAAATGTTTTCACCACTGGAAAGCTAGATTTTTGCTGAGCGACATAGGCTATATTACTTTCTCAAAAAAATAGGGATCCTTAATAAAAATGCATTAATACAATCCAAGGTATGAAAAAATTGGTCACATAAAATTTGTTATCGCGTGCGCTGGGGAAACTATTGATGATAGAACAAAAAAATGTTCTACAATATTATAGAAGGTATTAATATCTACAAAAAAGTCCGTAATACCATATTTCCAACTACTGCAGTTATGCCGCTATAACAACTTTTTTACATTTGAAAGTCAATAAGACAATAATCAAACCATATTATTAACACCTCTGTATTAATCATAATATATTATATGATGTTTTATTAATTGCAGTTTCGATACCTATAAAATAATTTTTAAATCACTAAAATAGGGCATTCCATTAAAAAAATATAACGAATTTAAAAATGTCCAACTAATAAAACACATTTTGACATTAGATTTCCATTGCCACGAGATCGGTATTGCTAGTAAATGATAAACAGTTTTGGGAATAATGCAGTTGTATTAATGCCTTTTTAAGCAAATCTTGATTATAAAAATCATATATTTACATAACATTTGTATTTACTATAGAATTGCGAACTACAAACAAGCTTCCCCAAGACTTATTTATTATTAAATCCATTTTACAAGATAGTAAAATACACAGCGAGGTATACTTTGTGTTTAAAGTAGTTTATAATATGAGTCACGAGTTAGTTTAAATATTTTAGTAAAAATTGTGTTAACTTTGTTCTAATCTATAAAATAAAAATTATAAAAATGAATCGTAAAATGTGTTGGTAAGCGCATAACTCAACAACGCCTGCGTAAATTGTGCCAATTCTTTTTTTTAATTTTCGTTAAAGTCCAAGGATGGTTTTTACGGCGAGAAAAGTTCGAATAATAGCAGGGGAGAAGCCTAAAACAACCCTTTTCTGTTTCCCATACAGATTTTTAATAACTTAGACTCACTTAGACTCACTGTTGGCTAAGCAATGTAGGTGTTTTTCCTAACGTCAAAGAGTCAATTTGCACTTTATTGGCGCCGGACAAAGTTCAAAATCAATTGAATAGTCACAACCCAACCAAATTAAATAGTCACAAAATGTAAGAGCTATAGATCTTTAGTACTGCTGTAATTTCATTTCGAAAATCATTTGTATATCTGAAATCTGCCACATTTCAAATCTTTTTGACAGAACAAAGTCTGTCGCGTCTGCTAGTTTAATTAATAAAAATTTGTTTAATACACTGAAAAAATACTTATCCTCGAGTTTATTACATATAAATACGTTTTATGACTCGATGGTTGATGCTGTACGAGGAAAGTATAATTCAATGTCACGTTAAGCCCGCGTCGAGTGTACAAGCGATAGAGAGATCGGCCTAAGCATTTCGCTTGTGACACATATATTTCGTTTTCCACTCCATCGGAAGATGTGTCCGAGCAGAAGACAGATGTAATTTTTCACACATGTTTTTACGGCGTTATTACGTAAAATAATAAAGCGAATATACAGACAACCAATTTTTTTTTTAAATCACATGCTTGGGTTTGTGCGATATTTTAGTGCGTTGGGAACAAAAAATAATTATTCATTTCGTTCCGCGAACCAGAGTACGAAATAAATTGGTGTTCACGTTGACAGGCCAAATTATTTTTTTTAACTCTAGTGCCGTGACGTATTGAGTGTTTTAGATACACTATTTGTGATGTATTAAAAAATATATCGTATCAAAATTTTAAACGAAATGTCAAAATATAAAATATGTTTTTTGAATTTTGTGCACGCGACTCTTAAACTTCATTAATAATTTCTTCAATAAATTATTTGTATTTTCCTTCTCTCTAAGTTTCGAAAACTCTTAAAAAATTTGTTTATCAAAGAAGTTCTAACTTCTGACACGTGTACTTTTTACGCACGCATTATTAACTTTTTTTTTACTGACAGTTCAGCGCTGGATCGTGATCACACTTGATTTTATGAAATAGAAACGCGCTAATCAAATAAGAGGCAATTTACCTACCTTCATTTCAAATGTCTTTGCTTGGCGGTCACAAGCTCCCACCAGTCCAAACTCGAGAGAAATGAGTAAATGCAATTTCCTAAATTCGCCGATCCCCGATCGAACTCAGGGCCTCTGCTAGCAAAGCGAGTACTCGCACCACTGCGCCAGCTAGGCAGTCGATAAGCGAATAGTGATGTACAAATAAACATATGATCTAACTCGCTCACTCTCTTTCGCTCTAAGCAATTTTCAACACGTAGCTACTTCTATATGCCAATCGTAGTTTATTATTTACAAAAACAACAACATTTGTTTAGAATTACTTTTAGAAATCTATTAAGTTTAAAAGTCGTTCAGAAATCAAATTAGATTTCTTCTTCTTTGTTAAATGGCTTTTAGGTGTGCCAAGTGGGCACAGATTATCTCGTCAGTGTCAAGTTTATTGGAGAAGACACGACGGAAATTGTTCGGTTTATAATACATCCGAAGTATAATTTTGATTATCTCTAAATAGTTGAAATATATTGTTAAACTACCATCAAATCAAATTAGATTTAAAAGGGATTTTTAGTTATCATTATTAATGACAAATGTTTTCTTGTGTCTCGTCGTTCAGAAATCAAATTAAATTTTATTTTTGACATTTGACATTGACAACTAACAATTTCTGATTGCGCCTATAATAGTATTACCTATTCAGTAAATATATGTTATGTTATGAGGATATTGGTACGTTCCACAAATGTCACGAAGTATTAGTAAAGGCCACAAAGGTTATTAGAATATTGGTGCAGGCCAGAAATGTTCTGAGTATATTGGTGTGGGCCACAAATATGTTGAGGATATTGGCGCGGGTCACCAATGTAATGATGATATTGATATGTTTCCCAAATTTTATGAGGATATTGTCGCAGATCTCAAATGTTATAACGATATTGTTGAGGGCTACATTACATCTAATATACGCAATTTAGTTAAAATATTTTTTGCATTTTTACCAAATTTAGCTTTTTATTCTTGTTAAATTCTGACCACATTTTCTACAAAATTTAAAATATTCTGCAATAATCCATCAACTATTTTAGTAATAGATTCTGAGGCGGTATGAAGTTGGCCCGGTCAACTGATCGCGTATATATATCATACAACTATTAAAATATCTTGCTTAAAACATATTAGTACAAAAGGTGGCACATTAAAAAATATATTATTTATGAAACACTGTCTTACAAAATTAGGATTTTATACTTAACTCTTTATACATACTGAACGTCGATCTAAGGTTTAAAACACAAGTTGTATTAGGAGTGGTAAGACTAAGATTTAGGAATTTTAGATATTCGTGTTACATTTAAACAACAATTTGGAATATTAAAATATGATTTCTAAAATTATACTAAATGTTAGGCTAAATGAACTTAATAAATATCAGACATTAAACATTAAGTATAATATTATAAACTTACAATCAAAGAGCGCTTTGCTTAACACCTTACACAAAAATATATTATGTAACATACTTGTTATAAATTACATTAGCTCTAAATTGTAGAAATCCTTGTTTACAGTTTTGATGTGCAACTTAATAAATACGGTTTTTATTCGTTTATAGTAAGTTCCCTAAAGTCCATCGCACTTCACTAAATACGTTTACATGAAAATGAATTTGTTTTTATACCGAATTAGAAATTATTATTTACAATAAAATTATATCGTTGCTTTAGATGAATAATCAAACAATCCAAAATTATCATTGTAGTTAAGGACACAGTCAACTCATATTGGCTTATACAAAATGTATTGCGTAAAAGATATCACATTATGGTACTCTTGAAAAAATTACTGCCTCATTGGTATTGTGATCAGCTTGTTCGGCTACAGACATGAGGACCTGCGTTCGAGTCGATATTGAGTTTTCTGGTAAAAAATTGACAGTATTTGCCCGAAGTTGAGAAGTTGGTGGTGTGCTCTACCCCGTGCTTCGGAGTGCACGTTAAGACATCGATCCAGCTCCTGATCTCTCTGCAGTCGTATCGGATTGCCGTCACAAGTGATAGTGACTGTACTTGTCTAGTATGCCTGCTAACATGCAGTGGAGTAGCGGGGTGGATCTAGGCTTTAAAAAATCATCTATCTGAATGAGGAGGCCTGTGCTCAGCAGTAATATGTTAATCGGCTGCTACTTACTTGCTGCTGCTAAACGATAAGCTCCGAGTTCGAATTCTCTTCTGATACATTTGGCCAATAGTTAATGACGAATAAGGAGGAGTCTCCCTGGCGCCTTGGCGTATTTAAGATGTGTTGTTATCAATGCTGGCTCCGCGTCAGCTGGGCCCATAAGGCCACAAATGAAAAAGGTCTGGAACTCATCGGGATAACTAGGCAGCTCCTCCAAATGACTAAGCAAAGAAAAATCGCCTACCGGGGCCACGTGTTGTGCCATGATCGCTACAACCTCTTCCAGCTTATAATGATGAGTAAGAGGAGAAAGACAAATTTATGGCTGCGAAACGTCAGGGAGTGGACGGACATCGCGACTGCAGAGGAGTTGCTGAACCGAGAACGATTTGCGGAGTTGACGGTTAACCTCCAGTAATAGAGAGGCACCGTAAGAAGAAGACTTACCTTTAATGACTCAGTAAAAGTACATTCTTTTATAATTTAGATTGTTTTAGGGGCTTTTGTCCACAGAATACGTCAGTCTCATAGAAACTTCGCTTTAATATTAACCACTGATAATCTGCAGCTATCATATTTTAAAATTCTAAAATTGGACTATTCAGAATGCCGTTTCTCCCAAAGCTATTTTAAAATAACTAATCCGTTAACATGTTTTCAATTATTGAAATAATTTGATGACGAAAAAATGAAATTAAATCGGGATGGCATGGTAGTTGGAATGGATTTTAAGAGCAAACCTGTAGATTGGTCTATTTTCAGGTGTCAAAAACATATATTCAAATTGACAAAAACATCTTTGTGGGACCACAATATCTTATTACGAACTTGCGATTGGTCTTACGTATGAATACCCGAAGGTGAGAGTGAAGGAATAGAGAGTAAACTTTGTGTACTATGCCTGCCAATCCGCAGTGGAGCAGCGTGGTGGGTCTATGTTCTAAAAACCCTCTCTCAAATGAGCGAGGAGGCCTGTGCCCAGCAGTGGGACGTTAGTGGGCGGCTACTTACTTTTTTTTTATGAATACCAAAATGCAGATTGATATATATCTAGCCCTAAAACTGGATATATGCAAGAAAATTGAAGCAAAATAGTACTTTAAACCTATGAATGTCTGTTTTAATGTATATTGTAAACTAGGGTAGAAAAAAGCATTTTATAGAAAAAAGTGAAATCATATTGTTGCATGGACACTTATATTTAATATAAGAGCCAGTTTTTAATTTTGATTTTATTTAGTTTTGATTAAACGTTTCAAGATGACACTGTTCTTATGGCATCTACGGGAATCAGACCTTCAGAAATTAGTAGCTCGATTCAATGAGTGTAGTCACAAGGCAGAACTCAAAATGAACGTGCAAAAAACAACAATTATGGTGGTTTCGAAGCGAAACTATTTGAGCCCCAACATTACCGTGTCCAGTAAGAAGTTAGAGGTAGTGTGTAAATATAAATATTTAGGAACGTGGTTACTGAAGAAACAGAAATAAAATCGCGTTATGAAATCTCACGCAGTTCTTTTAATGAAATAATAATGAAAAATACTATCCAGTCGAAATATCAGTATACCCCTACGCACTCGTCTACTTCAGTGCTACATTTGGCCCATAGCCCTATACGGATGTGAAGCCTGGACTATCAAGGACGACACTTGAAAACGTATACAGGCTTTCGAAATGTGGGCATATCGGCGCATGCTCTCAATCAGGAAAGTTGCCTACCTTGGTCCTCTATTCAGACCCGAAAGATATGACCTCCTGCAACTGATAATGATGGGCAAGACCGATGGAAAACGCGATGTTGGTCGCCGCAAGAAATCGTGGCTCCGCAACATTCATGAGTGGACTGGTGTCACGAGCGCTACCAAATTGTTTCATCTCGCCCGAGATCAAGACATTTTCTCACAGCTGATATCCAATCTCCAGTAATTGGAGAGGAACGATAAGAAAAAGAAACGTTTCAAATGGCTTTGTAATATGAGCTTTTTTTTTAATTTCGTCACTATTCTTCCAAAGCAGCGATATAATTGAAGTTCGTCTTAGTATAGTTGTAATTGTAACTGATTGGAGATCGATATATATATTGAGATAGAAACATTATTTACATTAATGTTAAGACGTGATGTTGAAAGCCTGAACAAATATTGTCTCAGAACTACTCGGAACACAATAGACAAATGATTTAGGTGGTTATGTATAAAGTGTTTTTGTCACAAGTATGTCTGTATTCAGTTAGGGATATTGTTTTTAAAGGTTATATACGCACTAGTTTCCTTCCATATATACGAGTATGACGGAATCCTTAATAAACAGCTGAATCTATTTTCACGATTTTTATTTATATTCAGTTGATTAGAACGGGGGTCGGCAACTTTTCTTATAAAAGGGCCACAAATGTTATTAGGATATTTTTGCGGGCTTCAAATGTTAGGAGGATATTAGTGCTAGCCACATTTTATCTGATAAATACTATTTTTTAGATGAATGTAGCCGACCCCTGGTTTAGAATACTGCATATATCTGGGACTACACTAGCTCATATTTCTTGGATTCCAGATTGGGAATTAAGCGGTAGTGACCGCCAGGAAAGAATAGAGAGTACACTTATTTACTATGCCAGCCATCCCGCAGTGAAACAGAATGGTGGGTCTGTGCACTTAAAACCGTCTCTCATATGAGTGAGGAGGTCTGTGCCCAGTAGGGGGACGTTACGGGGTGCTTCTTACCATGTCGAGTATGAAGCTCTGCTAGTGAAGTGTCTCATCGCATCGTTACCTCAGCGATTAGTTGAGTTTTAATAGAAGAATAAGAGAGATAAGTTTTTCATTCCTAATTACAGTAAATATGAGTGTTCTATAAAAATTGATGGTTAATTTAAAAATCTGACTTTCTGATAGCTGTAGCGTTGCTTTGAAATGTGTCATTACGTGTGTAATGGTCAAAGTTATTAATGTCATGAGTGTTGCAGTTGAAGTTCCCGGACGTAGAAGTTGCTTGCGAGCTCGATGAAGAGTGTGAAGCGTTGAAAGTGCTAGGGTTTGGAACAGAGAAGGCGGGAGAGGCGGGAGGGGCGTCCTCCTCGGGCAGAGTGCGCAGGCGCGAAAGCCTCCCCCGCCCCCCTACTCACACTGGCGACTGCTCCCCACTTGCACTTCCGCTTGTTATATAATCCTGCGCAAAGGCACGAGGCAAAATTATAACTTTCTTGAATAAACTTTCACTAACTATTCTATGTACTTGAACACCGAAAATAATGGCAGTTCGCTGTGTATACTGCCTAAATAGTCTAGTAATGGTACAGGCATGAGATCCTAGTTTCTAGTCTCGCGTCGGGCCACTTCAAAAAAAGATATTGAGTTTTCTATTAAAGATTTTCTCAATATTTTCCCGAAGTTATGTTGTTGTTGGTGTGCTCCTCCAGCACTTTAAGCCGTCAGTCCTACGCCTGATCTTTCTCCAGCTGTATCGGATTCCGTCACATCAGACTATGAGAGTGAATGAATAGAGAGTACACTTAAGTACTATGCCGGCTAACCCACAATGGAGCAGAGTGGTGGGTCTTTGGCCTTAAAACCGTCTCCCATATAAGTGAAGAGGTCTGTGCCCAGCAGTGGGACGTTAATGGGCTGCTTCGTACCATGTCGAGAATCAAGCTCTGCTAGTAAAGTGTCTCATTGCATCATACCACCCAGCGATTATTTGAATCTACACGTACTAATTCTGCGTAATAAGGGAATCTTTTTTTTATATATTCATGCGAATATGCTCATAGGCTCCTACAGAAACAGAAGATTTCAGCAGTTAAATACTCTAGAAATGTCAACGGGAAAAAAAATTCATTATTATGTATCTAAGTTCATCAAAGTGATAACTCACAGCATGTAGATGTCTCCCATCGTGGTGAGGGGCAAGTGACATCCGTGGTACTAGTAGCGTCGTGGTGGTAGTCTCTGAAGCTGCTGATTCCCGCTTCGAGGGGTGGCTGTACAATCTACCATAAAGCTGTACTTAGAAAGAATTTCCTCAGATAATTATTTGTACAGAAAATTTGTTTCTACCTATGTCCGTTATAAATTTTGAAACTATTCAACCAATGTGTCTAAAAACGGTTGAATTTGAAAGGTAATACGAAGACAGTTTTAAAGCATTTAACTCAATCACTTATCATGAAATATTAGAAACTAAAATATTTGCGATTGATTTGAAATTTAGCAAAAATTATCTTTCGCAATGTAAACTTTCAAAATTAAAGCTTATGAATATCCTTTTTTGAAATGAAAAAAAGTTTAGCAAATTTAATTTTTTTATATGGAATTATTCCAAATTATTGATTATGAAATAAGAATGTAAAATTAAAAAGGAATACATAAACAAAATTATAATATAGAAAAATTTGCTAATAAAGGAATACATGTCATTAAAAGTATCATGTAGTATCTGAAAACATGCTTACCTGAAACAAACATCTTGCATGCATAATCCCGTGACGTAAAAGAAGTGAGAAGCATAGGCAGAAAAAAATCATACATAAAGCAGGTAAAACATTGATTTATTGTAAAATGTAACAAAATAAAAACGAGTAAAAATGTTCCTCCAAATCCACATTATGTCCATGTTTAATATTCTTCGCAAATAAAAAAGCATGTTTTCGTAACCATCGATGAAGTTGGTCCAAATCTTCACACTGTGAGCCTAATGGGAAAAAATTGGCATTCAAATATGGATTTGGAATATATTAGTGAAAGTGAAATAAGTTTCACAATTGTCGTGAACAATATTTAATATAATCAGTAGCGTGCACAACATAAAGCAAAAATACAAGATGGTTTTAATATTGCTTTAAATCCACAAATGTGTGGAGGATATTGGTACGCACTACAAGTATCACGAAGGTGTAGGTACAGGCCACAAAGGTTATTAGAATATTGGTGCAGGCTAAAAATGTTCCGAGTATAATGATGTAGGCCACTTATTTTATGAGGATATTGGTGTGGGCTTCAAACCTTATGAGGATATTGGTACGTTCCATAAATGTCACGAAGATATTGGTGTGGGCCAGAAAAGTTCTGGGTATATTGATGTGGTCCACAAATGTGTTGGCGCGGGCCACAAATGTTATGAGGATATCGGTGTGGGCCACAAATGTTATGAGGATATTGGTACGTTCCACAAATGTCACGAAGATATTAGTACGGGCCACAAAGGTTACTAGAATATTGGTGCAGGCCAGAAATGTTCTGCATATATTGGTGTAAGCCACAAATGTGTTGAGGATATTGGTGCGAACCACAAACCTTATGAGAATATTGTTGCAGGTCTCAAATGTTATTACGATATTGTTGAGGGCTACATTACATCTAATATACCCAATTTAGTTAAAATATTTTTTGCACTTTAACCAGATTTATCGTTACTCTTATTTGTATGCCACACCGAAGTGGCTTACGGAACGCTGTTTGCCGATCTCTTCTTTAAATCGTCGCATGAGAATCATTCAAATCAAACTAAATCAAAAATGCTGAATTGAAGATTTTGTCACCGTCAAATATAGTTCATTTATTCATATTAATTCCAATTGTACGGGTATCCCAAATCAAACTAAGCCAAGATGCCTTTTTTTTATTAACCATTACCACTACCATTCCAATTAAGTTAAGAGATATTACAGAATGATTTTTCAGTTATCTTTCTTTTTTAATGAAGGTAAATTACTTAAGTGATCTCCCTACAAAGTCTTTTACTAGTTAATTGGAGAAATAAATACAGTATCTTGAAACCAATTGTTATTTTATGTAGCTTGCTATATTTTATGACCCTTTTTTATGTTAAGTGAAATATAATGAAAATTTTTCTTGAAATAATCAGTAATTTCAGAAACTAGCTCCGTTTATGCATCAACTATACAATATCTCAATATCTACTTGTTATTAGTTTATTTTTTTATCATTCCTGTATTAAAAAATTAACGCTACATATCAATATTATTTTGAAATATTAAGGATGTACGTGCATGTGGTATAAATTTTAAAAAGCATTCAACATAGTGATTGTAAATAAATTCTTAAAATTTTTGGTCACATTATTGTGCTGTTCAGCTTCATGTTCACATGATGCCTACTGGTTTATCAAATAAATATTAAGGATTAAATTTCGTTTAAATTTCGTTTGTAAGACTGAGTTGATTCATTTATATATTATGAAAGATGTCCTTATAAACTGGCTTATTAGTGAGCTAATAATAGTCATCCTATTTTGTTTATTGACGGAAAGTTTGAATTTTAACAGTACTTTTATTACGAGATGTTTGTAGGAAATTTTATATTTAATAGTAGGATATTTGAGTGGAAAATGAATAAATACGTATCATGGTTAATCTGAGAACATTTCAAATATATCAAAAAATCCTTTAGAAAAACAAAAGTTGACAACGGTAAAATTTAATTATAATTTACTTTACTTTAAAATGAGATATATTAATAATTTACAAATGAAATATAATTCAAGCTGTTCCGGTTTACGGACGCGAAAAGTTACTAAAGAGAGAAAAAAAGAGGTAAGAAAATATACTTTTGCATTAGGCGTGATTAGATGACGTCTCAATATTGAATTGAAGTTATGATTAATTCTTATTCCGAAAAACAAGATATCAATCATCAATACACTTAGAAGCGTTATATATTAAATTACCCTCATAAATTACGTCAAACACTCAAGGGCCCTCATATCGAGGTCATAAAGAATGCTTTTGCGGTAAAGTAACAGCCTGTTAAAGTCCCATGGTCAGGAAAAAGCTATCTTTTACAATGGATAAGGTTGGACAGGCTTAATGGTGTTTGGACGTTAAATGATACACAGGAGAGGATTGGCGGGTTGTAAACAATTGTCGTAATATAAAATGGCTTTCTAACGCTATATTATTCCTTAAATACGTCCTGAAATCATAATATAATTTATAAAAAAGACAAAAATTGTTTCTACCTATTTCCGTTACTTTTTTTGAACTATGAGAGAACTTTGAGATATGAGAAAGGTTTTTGTGACTTTGTCCTTCTTTTGGAAATGGATTCAAATCCAAATATTCTACAATATTATTTCTAAATGATCGTAAACAGTATAATTGTATACAATAATGTCTATGACTTGTTTTTGAGCTGTTATAGAGTCAACTCCAAAATAGATCATGCTGTTTGTATATTTTGTTAAAAATGCCTAATTTTTTTTTTAAAGAAAACACGGTTTTACATGTTTTATAAAGAATATAATCGTGCGTGTGTGTTATAAACAAAATGAGGATATTTTATTCATGACAAAAAATGCATGCATATTTCTTGCATAACAATACTTATAGTGTTATATGTTTTCTTACCGAATACTCTCTGTCCTGGATCTAGGAGACCAATCTTTGGAATAAGATGCACCTCTCCGTCTTCCACCTCCAATGGTGCGACCAGTTTTCCATCTTTCAACGTGATACCTTATAGCATGACGTACTTCTGTATTCATGAAGCAGTAGAATAGAGCCACTGTGAAGCCCTGGAGATGAAATAATCATTAGCTTTATGAAATTTTTGACGATTCTATTCCTGGAAATAGGCCTCCTCACTCATATAAGAGAAGGTTTTTAGACTATAAACCCAACACGCTGCTCTACTTTAAGTTTCCAGGCTACACATACCCCAGAACTACTCATGGGATTGGTCAATATGTTTTCCCTTATTAAAAAGCACAAGGATGGATTTGAAAGAATAATCAAACACGTAAGTTTCTTTTGATAAAGATAAACTTATTGGAGCTATCCTTGAGACTAAACCGCGAAATGTTTGAATTAGAATCCAAAAAACAGTGGGAATTGAAACATAATAGTAAATTTTTTAGAAAGAAGAAACATTTGTCCGAAATGATAGTGAAGTAAAAATGTCTCGCTTAATTTTAGCTCCATTGTACTCATGATTCAAAGACCCGAAAGCTTTCTATTACTAGTATTTCAGATCTTTTGTGCTTCTCCTTGTAGACAAATGTGATTTGTTGTCACAAAATGCCGAGTATTATATTGAGTGTATCATTTTGTTACTGTAATTTTGTGTAGTTATTTCTACTATTACTTCACACTTTTATTCTTATATATCTTGTTCAAATTTTCAATCGTTAATAGAATATTCCTCGACTATTCAACTTTTCACATGTCTCTAATATTATTGAACGCTTAAAAATGTTTAAGAATTACTTGCTGGATGACGTAGGAGTTGACGTTAATGTTTATATTATTTATTTATTAAATATTAGTGGTCACCCAGGGGTCGTAATTCAATGATAATTAATTTAAATTATAAGTTTCAACATTATTAAAGTACTATTGTCAAATACTATACTTCTATTATTATCAACACGACACTGGTTATTATATTTTATTTTGTTGAAACAAAACCCATGCAAAAGCAATACTGCCTATTGAACTTGAGAATTTTAAAGTAAACGATGTTATTTGTTAAAACCGTTTCATTGTTTGCTAAATGGTTTTTGTCTTGTGCTTAATCTGGAAAGGTACGTATTAAAAAAATTAACAAAGTTACGTAGAATATCAGAAATTTTAAGAAAAGTTAACCATGATAATAACTTTTTAATGTCACCTCCTTAATGCTATTGACAATATAAACTTTTTTAATGTAACCTTATTGCGTTTGACATAATTGTCAGCGATTGACAAATAACTATATATCTCTATGTGTGTGTGTGCATGGTAGTGTGTGTATTTTTTTGAAGTGAAACTTCTTTTGGCGCATGAGGGTAAAATTTGTACGGAGTAAACGCGTGATTAGCATCCCGAAGATATGCAGCGTTATTTATGCTATATTTATATTTTAATAATTCGTTTGAAGGTTAAGTCGTTTTAATATTTTCAAATAACAAGTGGCGTTCTAATTTGCCACTCGTCATTTATATATTTAATATACTATTAAATTCTCTTTTGAAAATTTTAAATGCATAAACAAAATTTCTTTCTAATAGTGACAAAAACACGTGGCATTTTATTTACAATTTAATTATTTGTATTAATTTTTGGACACCTTATATATTTTAATAACAGTATAATTCATCTCTTTTTCCCTCCTTCTAAGTCTCGGAAATCTAAAGTTTTAGATTTGTATAAATATAAACAAGACTTCGAAATTAGTTTGCAGAAGAAGTTTCACTTCTGACATGTACACTTTGTACGCATGCAATTTTTTTATTTTACTGTATTGTGCACTCTTTCTCCATATAAAATATTAGTTTGGAAATTTTCATACTTCTCCGTCCGCACTTTTTACTTAAAAACATTTATGAAGTTATTCCTTCACATATTAATATATAGATGACCATGGAAAAGAATTCAATAGGTAGTTAAGCTTGATAAATAGGTTTACAAATACAATACAAAGAAACCCCGCAACAATGGTTATTTGATATATAATCTTAACGAACTGCAGAACGTTTATCTCAGAAGGGATTACGATTTCTTTGTTGGATGAAAGAAAAAATTCCATTTCGGTACTGAAACCAGGGACTTATCTTTTCATAAGATATATGTCCATTTTGTAACGATAATGTTCTCACTGTATATTTCGTCATAGCTTCTGTAATAAGTCTTGGGGTTATTTTCCAGCACAGTCAATTAAGGAAATTTAATTATCTAATAAGACGTTTTCGTCCAATATCCCTCAGTGCCTGAAGACTAAAGTCTTCGAACAGTGCGTGTTGCCAATGCTTACCTACGGATCGGAAACGTGGTCGCTGACTATGGGCTTCATTGGGAAGCTTAGAGTAATTCAGCGTGCGATGGAGAGGGCTATGCTCGGAGTTTTTCTACGCGAACAATTCAGAAATGAAGAGATCCGTAGCAGAACCAAAGTCACCGACATAGCCCTACGAATCGCGAACCTGAAGTAGCAATGGGCGGGACGCATAGTCCGACGAACCGATGGACGTTGGGACCGGAAGGTGCTGGAATGGCGACCCCACACCGGATGACGCAGTGTAGGAAGACTCCCCACAAGGTGGACCGACGATATAAGGAGGGCTGCCGACAGCCGATGGAGCCAGGCGGCGCAAGATCGGGCCTTGTGGGCATAAGTCTCGAGTCTCTCGAGTCTCTCAGTCTCGCTTGCGCTTCAGATCGGACAGGTTGTGTCACGCATGTACTGTGATTAGTTTTCTGTACGCGGCGCGCGCGCTATGACTAATAAACTAGTTCTGACATTTGTGTGCGGTTTAAGTGAATAATCGATGGCGGAAAGTAACATAATAATCAACGAGTTTCTCACTTTCGTCCAGAACAAAATAGATGTGTTAGATGAGCTAAGTATCGTTCAAATATGTGCCTCAAATTTTACTGATGACGAAATCGAGAGCGGAAAGTCTAAGCTTTTTAATGCCTGTGCAGCAGAGACTAGATATGTGCAGAGGAAAGGAGAGGATAGAAAGAAGAAAAATATCAAAGATATTATTAAAATTTTCAAAGAAACCGATCCAGCCAACCAGCCAACCTTTGTGGCGCGAGACTTAAATCGTTTACCACCAGTTAGTTTCGACCATGTTGATGTTACACGACTACTTAAAGACATCGTCACTATGAAGACCGAGCTATCAACCCTACGTTGTGAGGTGGCATCCAAAGAAGAATTATTTATATTTCAGAGCAATATTCGTACAGAGTTAAGCGACATACGTGCCTCTATTAACAGCGATGCGAATAAATCCACGAAAGTTGCAGTGCAGCCAAAAGAGAATTCCTCGTTAAAACAGCAATTGGTGATTCCGAAAACACCCAAACAAAATTTAACCCGCCCGGCGTCTGTATCTGCGCCATCCAACAATTGCGTTCTACCTACAATGATTCATACACCAACGTACCGTGACATTATTCACAATACAAGTAAAGCGCAAGCTACATTGAACCATAATTCATTAAGTCAAAAGGTTCAAAATACTAAGCAGGATGACGAAGACTTCATTTTAGTAGAAAAGAAAAAACGTAAACCAAAAACTAATTTATGCGGTACTGCTCAGCGTAAATGTAAAATTACAGTGGCAGATATACCCGCCTTTGTATATGTCTCGAGGTTAGCTAAGACAACCACTGCGGAAGATCTGCTAACTCATATACGCGAAATGGGTCAGGAATGCAAAGAAGTTCAACTCCTTAATCAGAAACACGAAACGTCTTTTAACTCGTATAAAATAAAGGTGTCTCGCTGTAAATTAGACAAATTTTTAGAAAGTGACTTTTGGCCCGAAGGTGTCAAATACCGACTTTTTCGTGAACAAAATTACGTTAAGAACGTTTCTGTAACCAATACATGAACAGTACACCAACAACAAAAACTACAATGATTACGTTTAATTGCAAGTCAATTAAAAGGTCACTTCAATGCATTCGGGATCTATGTCGTGAGGCAGACATCTTAGCCTTACAAGAGACTTGGCTCATGCCACACGACTTGAATTATGTATATAGCATAGATGACAATTTTGCATGCGCAGCAATTTCATCGGTCGATGCGTCTGCTGGTATATTACGTGGACGACCATATGGAGGACTTGCCATTTTGTGGCGTAAGAGTCGTTTCACTGACGTTTCCGTAATTAATTGTTTAACTGACAGAATAATGGCTGTGCGAATAACGATTAACTTAAGATCTTACTTGGTCTTTAATGTCTACATGCCAACCGAGGACCTGTATAACCTTCCCGAATTTACCGACTGCCTGGCGAGGATTAGTGCTATAACGGAGGAAGAAGATGTTGCGGCAGTGTATGTCCTTGGGGATTTTAATGCGCATCCGAATGGGACTTTTGGCACTGAGTTACGGAACTTCTGTGACGAGCAGCAGTGGATATGGGCAGATGTATCAAAGTTGGGTGTCGCATCAGAAACATTCACTTTTATAAGTGAGGCGCATGGTAGTCATCGGTGGTTGGACCACTGCATTACGACTGAGGCCGCGTGGGAAACAGTACTTAACGTAAATATTCTCTATGACGTGTCATGGTCGGATCACTTTCCATTGCGAGTGATCTGCAATCTAAATGAAGTGACAGAAGGTCTTTCTACCGATGACACACATGTAACTGTTAAAACGGGTATTCGATGGGGTAAGAGATCCATAAAACAAATAGAAAAATATTTTAATTACTGTAAAACGAATCTAATCAATATTAACGATGAGTTTTTATGTGAAAATTGCGATAATTATAAGTTTTGTAGTAGAATTAATGAGCACCACTTATTAATAGACAAATTATATAGTCGGATTGTTAAAGTCATGCAGCTAGGTGCAAAATACTCAGTAGATCGGTATTATGCGAGTGATAAAAAACCAAAAAAAGTAGTGGGCTGGAATCTCCATGTACAAGAAAGTCATTTGATGTACAAACAACACTTCGAGACATGGGTAATGGCGAGGAAACCTTCTTCGGGTCCTATTTATGATGAAATGACGAAGGCGCGTAAAAACTTTAAAAACAGATTGCGTTGGTGTCAAAATAATCAAGACATGATAAAAATGGATATTCTAGCTTTCTATAGGGAACAACATAATTTTCCAAAGTTTTGGGAAGCAACAAAAAAAGCTAATTTTAAACCACAACTGCCTGTGAAGGTGAATGGTTTACAAAATTATGAACAAATAGCCAATATGTTCAGCGAGAAGTTTAGGATTCAGCCGGGTCAAACTGACGTTAACCTGGGGGATAGTAACGGTTGTCCTTCAGGTATACTCAAACATCCCGTAATACAATTTACACCGGCCCAGATAACAAAAATTGTCAGGACAATGAAAAGAGGTAAATCGCCAGGACATGACGAACTTAGCCTAGAGCATGTTCTATACGGGGGTGAGTCATTGCATTCTAAGTTGTGTAACTTCTACAATTTATGTCTGAGGTTCTCGTATGTGCCGCAAGATCTAATGAAGACGATAGTTGTGCCAATTGCTAAGATTAAAACTGGTGATTTGGGATCAGCTAATAATTATCGCCCAATTTCATTAGGAACTATCACAGGTAAGATTTTGGAACGCTTGATACAACCTGAACTGTTGAAAAACGTAGTAATTGACGATTCGCAGTTTGGTTTCCGACATGGGCTCTCGACTGACTCTGCAATCATTGCCTTAAAGCACGCAATACACTATTATACGGGCCGCCAAACGTCAATATATGCGTGTTTTCTAGACCTCAGCAAAGCATTCGACCTAGTAAATTACGAAATTCTTTGGACGAAATTACATCGACATCGTGTTCCCGCGGAGGTTGTAGGTTTGCTGAGGTACTGGTACGGAAACCAAATTAATAGCGTAAAATGGGGCAACGCCACTTCTAATCCTTATAAATTAGAGTGTGGAGTTCGCCAGGGTGGAATTACCTCTCCGGATCTTTTTAATATCTATATAAATGATCTGATAGAGGAGCTGAGAGCTGCAAAAGTAGGATGTCATATCGGTAACACATGTTTTAATAGTCTCAGCTATGCCGATGACATGGTGGTTCTCAGCCCCTCTATTAAAGGCCTGAGGAAACTGACCTTAATTTGCGAGCAGTATGCCAGTGCCCACGGACTAAGGTATAACGTTTTAAAATCTGAAATGATGGTCTTCCGGGCGGATAGGGGACCGGAGAGGATACCCAATGTAATGCTTAACGGTTCAGCAGTTCGGGTTGTAACAAAAGTTAAATATCTAGGGCATATACTTACGGAATACCTGAGGGATGACTGTGATATTGAGAGGGAGAGGAGGGCACTCTCGATTCGATGCAACATGCTGGTCCGAAGATTCGGCAAGTGCAGCAAACCCGTCAAGAAAACATTGTTTAACGCGTACTGTCAGTGTTTTTATACATGTCAACTTTGGACGAACTATCGTAAAAAGTCTTACACGGCATTGCGCGTACAGTACAATAATGCTTTTCGTATCTTGATGGGTTTACCTCGTTATTGCAGCGCATCTGGCATGTTTGCCGAAGCGGGGGTGCCTGACTTTTATGCCGTTATCAGGATACGTGTAGCTTCCTTCTGGGAGAGAATTAGAGCAACGCGGAATAGTATCCTGGAAACGGTTTGTCACAATACAACTAACCCCATATGTGCTTATTGGCTATCTGTTCATAAAAACAGAAATAAAAAGTAACTGTAGCGTATTTCTTCCCTGTTTCTTAAATGTTAATTAGAACTAAGTATTTTAATTTTAGATTTTAGTTTACTTTATTAATTTTATTTTATTTTATTGTAAAATTTTACTGGGTGTACTGCCTTTGAATAAACTTATTATTATTATTATTATTATAATTTCGTGAGACCGTTAGTTTGGACTGGTTGGAGACTTCGTCGTCGTCGGTTGGAGACGGTTGTGGCCAGTTACCATCCTATTAGCAAAAAAGTGAAGCCAAGCATTCAGGTACGATGGTGTGTGGAAATCACAATAAGTAAATTACTTCTTACCACGTTAGCGCGCTTCGATCCAAGATTGTATCATCCCTTAATATTTTTTGTTGTTAAGAAGTAAATCTACTTTATCAGCAGACGTATCCTTACATATTATAAAACAAAATTCTACGTCGCGTATCTGTCTGTTCGCGATAACCTAAAAAATTACTAAACGTATTTTGACGCGGTTTTTACAAATATATAATGATTGTTATGGATTGTTAGTATAAATCAAATTAAATCAAATCAAAATATCTTTATTCATGTAGGCATATTACAGCACTTTTAAATCGTCAAATAATATATATTTTATTCTTTTCCACACTCTAATTCTAATGCACGTCTGATGATGATACTCCAGAACGACTTAAAATCGAAATTTACGAGGGTTCCTTCGCGCCCGATCCGAGAAGAGCCCACAACAAACTCAGTCGGGTATTTTGTTTTTTTGTTATCATCATCATTGCAATATCATATTAGTTTAATGTATCAATTCAAATTAGAGCAGTTCGTTCACTCCCACAATTAATCTTACAACGTATAATGCGATTTTTCTGTCAATTTTCTTTTAACAAAGACTTTGAATTTATAATTGACATCTTTAGAACGTCTTGTGGGCGTTTATTATAGAAACGTATACAGATACCCTTAAATGAGTTGTTAATCTTATGCAGCCTACTAGAATTTATAACAAGTTTGTTTTGGTTTCGTAAGTTATATGATGTACATTCACCCTCATAGAGAGACTTCGATGCTTGAATTAGATTACCTCTCACCCCGTACATACATAACGTTGACCAAAGCTCATGAGACATATGTATTTGATAAATATCTGCATAGTTAAAATAACTATAAAACTTTTATTTTGTATTTCTATATTATTGTAGAACATTTTTTTTGATCTATCGTCGATAGTTACCCCAACGCACGTGATAACACGTTTTTTGTTGAACACCTTGTACATTAATGCATTTTTATTAGGGATCCCTATTTTTTGAGAAAACAATATAGTCTATGTCGCTCAGTGAAAATGCAACCTTCTAATAGTAATAAAAAATAAAATTGGTCCAGTAGTATTTGTGTGAAAACATTACAAACATATGTATTTACATACATACATACAAAACACAAATGTTTTCTCTTTATAATATTTGTGTTGACAACATCGATAATGAGGAACTGCCATACAGATTATTTTCCTCTATAATCCCCTTTCAGTCTTTTCTTCGCAATAAAAGGCCTGTATTTTTTCCCAAGGTTTAACCAGTATCTTTACTAAATTTCATCAAAATCGGTACCGTAATTTGGATGAAAAAGCATAATAGAGAGAGTTATTTCCATATATATTATGTAGGATGTACTCTAATGGTATTTCTAAAGGTCATGCTATGTCAAATGTAAATATCTTTAAATTAATTTTGAACAAAGCACTCTGTTTACGAAACCAGTCCGCGGTCTCTTAAGAAGATTTTAAGTAGCTAAAAAGGAGATTATACGCTTAAGTATCTCTAAAGTAAATTTGCTTCCAGTTAAGCTCTCTTTTTTTAAAGAAAACCTATTATTTTCCCTTATAATTTACTTAACCGTCCATTGACATACGAGTACATAGAGATTTTGTTTGTAACTGTATATGAATATGTCTCATAAAATATGTACTGTCATGTATATAATAAAAAAAGTGTGTGTATGTCGGTAGAGGAAGTGAAACTTCTTTGATTTATATTGTATTAGCTTTGTCCGTAACTTCATCCGCGTGGTGTAGAGTTTTTGGGTAACATTTTTATTAACTTAGGGTGGGAATTTTATAAAGAAGACACAAAATATTTTAATTAGCCATTGATCATGTTGCACTGTTACATTAAAAAATGAATTTTCCTCACATTCTTGGCTTATCGAAAAATAAATTAATAAATTGTAAATTGAAATATTTTGAAATGAAACTTCTTTTTTTATTGATGATACGCGTGTTTAGAGTCACGAATATGTGCAGTGTCTTTTATCCTAATTCGTCTGAAAGTTAGGTAGTTTTAATATTTACAAATAACATGTGGCAATTGTCATAATTTGCCACTCGTCATTTAATATACTATTTTTATTTATTTATACTTTATTGCACATATATACAATACAGGTTAGTTTTAGAAATAAACAATATTTAGGATAGCGAAGTGCGCAAAGGCGCCTTATCGCTATAGCGATCTCTTACAGACAACCATTGATGAGAGGAGAAGTAACCAGGAGCGGGAAGTGGAAAGAAGTACCTAAGTAAGACTATTACTATTTTTATAAGTTATTATTATATTATAAATTATTATATTATAGTTATTCTATAAGTACTATTTTTCTTAAAATATAAAATCCAAATATTTTATAAATTCTCTTATCTAAATTTTAAATTCAAAAATGAATTTTAATTTCTAATATTGACAAAAACACGTGTTACAATTGTAACGTGGAAATGTTACAATTATATATATATATATTGTGTACAGCTGGGATTTAATCTCATCTGATAATGAGGGTCAGTTTAAAATAGTAATAAATAGTAATAAAATTTAAGTGGATTTAAACTAACGATTAAACAAATAGTATTTTATATATATACTTGAATGTGTGCTAATGTAAAAGTAAAATGTTTAATAAACCATATTACAGAGTAAAGAAAAATGCGGTCTAGATGTACAAAAGAATGTTTTTTTGTAAATGAAACAGTATAAGATTTCTTTCTGGGTATTACGAACGGAGGGTTGGAGCTGTTTACAATATTCAATTATACCAAAACAGCCGTGGGTGTATGTATCCTTTATGAAAGTGTATACATGTTTAATTTATATTCGAAACACCATGTTTCTGATAAGAACAAACTGTTATTCTGTTGTTGTTTAGAAAATATGAAATGTTTCTTTCATTGTATTTGGTATTTTTCAAAATATATAGTAAAGTACGCCTATTAACGTCCTACTACTAGGCACAGACCTCCTCACTCACTAACAATAAAGAAATTTGTTAGAGCATAGAGAAGACACCCCGTTCCTACTTTGGATTGCAAGATAGATGTATACTTTATAACACGACAAAAAAGGACAGAAGGAAAATGCAATAACGTAAAAGAAAGTAGATTTTGTGTGCCATTGGGCGGTCTTATTGGTAAATGAGTGAGAAAGTCTTTGGGACGTTAATGGGCTGCTACTTACCTTACATTAATGCCTAATGAATCTATATCGTCCAGTAGATTTAGTGCCTCGTTATTAAGTTTAACAATTTGTTTAACATTCGGCAAAGTGAATTATAGTATAGGAGTCCAGGATGCTAAATATGCAGTTACTGAAGCGTCAGGCTTTATAGAATTAGTTTAGTTTAGTAAAGTATAGCGTGTAGGAGTTTAAAAAAAAATGAAAGTGCGTGCGTTAAAAGTACACATGTCAGAAGTGAAACTTTATTTGCCAAAGTAATTTTTAAGTCTTGTTTATATTTATTGAAATCTCAAATGACGAACTGTAAATAAAAATGCAACATGTTTTTATTAGAAATTATTGATTAAATTTGGTTTTTGAATTTAAATTTAGAAAAAATAACTTATGAAATATAAATAGTATATTAAATTATTAAATGACTAGTAGCATATTAATATTTCACATAAATAGCTACAACATAGCTAGTTTACAAACTAGCTATCTTTCAAACGAATTCGCATAAAAAAACCGTTGCACATCTTCGTGACGCTAATCACTCGGTTCATCCGTAAAAATTTTACCCTCATGCACCTAAACAAGTTTCACTTAAAAAAACAGTTACTTGGAAAGACTCGGTAGCGTCAGAAATTTACAGAGTAGCTTGGTTCTGATCAAGTTTCTGATCATCGATACACAATAATATAGGGCCGTGAATAGGGTAATAAAACAAAAATAAAGTTATTCGAGCGTGTCAGATAGTCAAAGTGGATTATAAGCATACTAAAAAAAGTGTACCATTTAAATATCTGATGCGCTCGAGTTTTACTAAGGATCATTGATTTTTATCAATCTGACGAGCTGGCCTTAACAAAACCCCTTATATTAAGGGTACATATTTGGTAGGAGTACATTACGAGGCGCAAGGTTTTTTCCCCATGTGATTTTCTGGCCCGCAAAATCCCCCCTTGGGCCCTTTTACTATTAGTAAATGAATGTTTTATTATTATTTTAAAGTAATGTTCAATAAAGTTATTGATGGATCTAAGTTTCATAATCAAGTTCAATATGAGGAGTCTACATGATGTGATCTTACCTGGTGTAAAATATTAACTTACTTGTGTTGAAAGCATCAGAGCCCGTGTGTAGTCGAAAGCGTGTGCGAACCACGACTCGTCACTGGGTCCGCAAAGTACTAAAAGATTTGTGATACCCAGCAAGGGTATTAGAACCAACAGCGCTTTTGTTGCTTTCCTGTATTGTTCCGTTTCCAGAGTATTCGCCGATCGTAGTTTTGTTATAAGGACCTGGTAAAAAAAACCTTGTTTAATGTTTTTCTGTCAATGGCAAACGGTGGGTTTGCAGGCTTAATAGTGTGAGCACTCTCTTCATCGTAACAGTACTCGGGTACGATTCTAACTAAGGTTGCATTTTTTAACCTGACTAGCTCTTGATTGGTGGGAGGTTTTAGCCGTTGTAGGTAGCAGCCAATTAACTTTGCACTGCTGGGCACAGGCCTCCTCGCTCATATGAGAGACGTTTTTTGAATATAGACCCACCACTGCGGATTGGCAGGCATAGTACACAAGTGTACTCACTATTCCTTCACTCTTATAGTCCGACGTAATGCAATCCGACACGACCGGAGAAAGATCAGGCACTGGACCGACTGTTTAACGTGCTCTCTGAGGCACGAGGGTGGATCACACCGCCAAATTTTTCCTAACTTCGGGCAAACATTGAGAAAATCTTAATAGAAAACTCAATATCCATTTCGAATTGGCCCGACCCGGGACTCGATCTCAGTACCTTATGTCTGTAGTCGAACGTGCTAACCACTAGAACAATGTGCCTAACTGGTAAATTCGTGCCGCTAAGGAAAAAAAAAATTACATTCTTAATGAGACCATTTAACGGGCCATCCTGGGTTCAATTACCGGCAAGACAAATTTAGGAAATTGAATTTTCTAATTTCCTCTGAATCTGTACTGTTGGGTGGCTTCCGCCGTGGCTAGTTACCATCTTAAGACGTGCTGCGAAGTAAATAAAAGCGCTTTGGTGTGATGCTGTGTAGAGATCGTGAGAAATCTCCTAGACTATCTCATCAGATGAGATTACATTCAAACGTTAACCTAAATGAAAATGTGTGCTAAAACTGGCACACATTTTTCATATAAAAAAAGAGTAGATATTCTCTATGATCGACACATAAAGCGTAAAATTATAGTAGCTAACTTTAATATCATTTTCATGCGCGTAAATATAATATTAAAAAGTATATATAGTTTTTTAAATTGGAATCGATTTTTTTTCCATTTTTATCATCAAAGGTGTCATTTGTACTATCAACTGTCTTCATTTTCGGGAGGGATCTTCTAACACCTTGTATAGGGAGAATGTGACTTAATAATAGGGATTTATGAATTTAATCATAAAAGATTAAGTATCCTAAAGCTGTGGCTACAAAATAAATTAAAAGTAAGTAGCCTATTAGCGTCTCACTGCTCACACAAGCTCATACAAGCGTCCCAATACCATAGGAGAGAGAGTATTTAGAATACATTTTACTACACACTGCGGATTGGCCGGCAAAATTAAAAGTAATGGCTTTTATCTATAACTTACCCACATAATCCTAATGAGGAAAAATAAATTTAGGGCAAGACCAATGAGTGCTGGCGCCTTGTGTATCCAGTCTACTTGATGTTCGTGAATCCACTGGCACATTTTGGCTTCACCTGCTATCGCCAGCTATAAACAATATTTATATAAGTATTACGGACCTTGCTAGTATTTGCTTCTAGGAGATGACAAAATAAACCTTTATTCAGTCAATAACAAACTAAATAAAAGAATAAACTATATACATATTTGTTTAGGTATATATATATATATATATAATTCGTATGTATGTTAGTATGTGACTGTATATTTAACGGCTACGGTAAACGGCTAGATTTTATTTCTTTATTTATACACTTCCTATTTTAAATTAAGTGTTCAAAGGACACTTTATTCATTATGAGGGGATTATTGCTTTTGATGTTTTTATAATTAAATTTGAAATTATGCGGCATCCGACGCAAATTCTGATTTAAACTACATGTTGATACATATTTAGATGACTTGAAGAACAATTTATATTGAAAGTTAGATTCGATACGTAACGGATGTACTATATTTAAACAGCATCGTGGACTACGTCAATGACGGCGGAAAAAAAAATATATATGTCGGAGGGCAGATTTCTGTGGAACGCTGGCGCCATCTATCGGCGTGGACAGAGTTAATGGTGGCAGTCCGGCGGGAGTCACTCGGCAGTTGTCGAGTAGCGCTCGACCGGAGTAATCTACTGTTGGAACTGTCGCGTTCCTAGCTATTAGTGTTAATGAGTTTGTGTAAATTGATATCGGGAATATTAAGTGATTGAACGTTATAATCCGAGTTAATTAATAAAGTGTTTGATTGCACCAACATTACCCACGAACGCCCACAGAATAAGAAATGAAATAATGGATCCAATTAATAACGTTGTCGGCGGAGAACCCTACGCCCTTGTGTTTTATGCTTCTCCGTTTTCTCTCTTATTCTCCGACATATATATCATGCGCCATATCATATATATATATATTTATATAATTTTTTGTATGTATATGTGACTGAAATTTTCCTAAACGGAATGAAAGATTCCGATAATTATTTTGCGAGTGTTAGGTGGATTCAAGTGTTTAGGTTCAATCGATTAGAGTGAAAATTCTGGTGAAACAATTGAAACAGCTATACATTTTTCGGATAACTTAAAACATGCTATAATGAAACTATTACAAAAAAGAGACCATTTAAATAAGACTTAAATTGACAATTAAACTTTGCAAAGCACTAGTGAATAAATTGGGATTCATTCCAGTCTGGTGCAGATCACGAAGTTAAATATTTGTTTTTAATGTTGATGCAAACAGCTAATTTACAGCACTCTCACATTTTCTCTATTTAAAATGTAAATAGTTGTCATTATAAAATATAATTCGAAGTGAAACTTCTTTAAGCTCGTGAGGGTAAAATTTTTACGGAAGAAACGCGTGATTAGGGTCACGAAGACGTGTAGCGTTTTTTAAGCTACTTAGGTAGATTTATCTAGTTATATTTGTCTACTGTATTGTGTATTGTTGTAGTTAAGTTTGACTGAATCGAATAAAAGGTTTTTTATTTATTTTAATATTTACAAATAACATGTGGCATTGTAATTTGCCACTCGTCATTTAATAATTAAATACACTATTTTTCGTAAAATATTTCATAAATTCTCCCTTAAAATTTTTTAAATTCAAAAACCAAAATTAATTTATAACTCCTAATATTGACAAAAAACACGTCTGAAAAAAAATGTTGTTTTATTTAGTTTGTAAATTAAATTGTTTAAGAAAATAGTATATTAAATGACAAATGAATCCATTATATCAGAAATTGGTCATTAAACTTTGTTTTTGAATTTCAAATTTAGAAAAGATAATTTATAAAGTATTTTGATTTAAAATTTTATGAAAAATAGTATATTTAATTATCAAATGACGAGTCCCAAATTAAAAAATAAACACACGAAACTTAGTGAGTACTTTTTCATTTGATATTCGTCATACATGTTCCTTTCGCGACGTAAATTTGTTCTTACAATGGGATAACGGATACAAGAACTACGCGAGTAACACCGCGGGAATTAGCTAGTATTATAATAAAGCAAGTAAACTTCTTAAAAGGCGCTTTGCTTTGATCGGCCGTTTCAAAGAATTGGCCATGAAAAATTAAGTACCCTTCAACTTTTCTATGAAAAGTTTTACTTACATTTAGAAGAGTATTTAAGGTTTCTTAAAGCAACGATGATTTAACATAATAGACCGAAAAGTTAACAAGCGAACTTTTTCAGACTTATATAGGGGTTCTTTCACAGTTTAACGGGGTATTTTTTTAATGATAATAAAGAGCAAGATTTATATTTTTAGTAGATATTCCGCGGAAGTAAGTTTGCGTATTCTTAAATGTGGGATTTAAAGTAGTGTGTCATTTATTTAATGATGATGTAAGTTCACGACAGAATCCATACTTGTATTGATGTCCAGGTTAAAATACCTAACTCGTAATAAATCAAACAGAATGATAAATATCGACAATTCAGTAATTTCTGAGTTCATCTCGGACAAAGACCGTGGCAGAGAGTTTTTTAAGTATATAGATATTTTAAGCATAACGATTTTATAAGCCCAAAATATAAGTGATTACTCAAAGGCAATTGAATTGGTTTTAAAGGTCTCGTGGATGGATTCTAATGGAAAGATCTTTCAGATACTAAAAAAATATTGCCATAAAAATTCTAAAACTTCAGTATCTTGGTCAAGTATCAATTGCTTCAATTTATAACATAGAGGAGGAGAATTAAGGAAACAAAAGACCCGGGAGAAGGCATACCTCGCGACTGAATAATCTTTAGATATGGTTTAATCTAAACATCAAATCCTTGTTCCGCGCCGTATCTAAGGTAAAAATTGTCCTCATGATAGCCGACCTCCGATAGGAGATAGCACCTTAAGATGAAGAAGATTTTTTATAATTGTAGTTGAGCCAGACGGAAACATACTGATACTCATATTTTTTGAAGTAATTTAAAGAAGCTCGGAAAGAAATAATTTGCTATCATACGCCTAATTTTCTGTATTATGGAAAATTGTGCAAATCCGTAATTTATCGGATCGTCTTGTCAGTGTAAATATTCTTGAATCAACCTAATTTTATATTAACAACTGTTTTTCTCTCCACTATTTAAATTTATACAATTTAACATTAATTCTCTTTAAAACAAGTATACTACAAGGCAGTTCGAAAGACTTACTTCACAAAATTGTTCCGTTCGTTAAAGATACCACGTATTGCATAACATTTCGTAAGATGGCACAATGTTTTTGGTATATTAAGGGTTACCACTATATTACTCAATAACTTCCAACATTTCAGAGCTATCAGTGTTGTCACCCGACTATTATATAGTCTATCAATAAACACACATAAAACATTTTATTTTTATTAAATAGAAAACGAAAGTACAATAGGTCATCTTAACGCTTGATAGCGATTACTTTCAGACAATATTGAGTTAAAAAGAGCTGTAAGTAGCGAAGACAGAAGGTTGGAAATAATATAAACATACACACAAAAATGTAAATATCAACAAGTTAATATACATCACATACATAAACTTACATAATATGTGTATATATACATATAATGGTGTCGTCGTTTAGGAGGAGTTCGGTGACATACACTGCAAAAAAGAATTATATATATATAAAGATGTGTATTAATATAAAATTTCTTACCTCTTCTGGACCAGGTGGTGGTACTATTACGACGAGGCTCCGTGAGATTACCCATATTGTAATAAATATTGCCGGAGCTCCTAAAAGTGTAAAAATAAGCATGTAATGCATTAAAAAGCTCAAATAGGCTCCTTCATTTGAATCCTATTTAGAATGTTTTCTTAAGACATGGTAATTTTATCATTCTATTTCCACTGTATAACGAAGATATTAAACGACGACTAAATTATTTTTTGAAGTGATACTTTTTGAAGCGCCTGGGGGTAAAATTTTTTCGGATAATACGCGTGATTAGAGTCACGAAGATGTGTAGCATTTTTTATGCCCATTCTTTTGAAGGTTAAGTAGTTTTAATGTTTACAAATAACATGTGACATTTTAATTTGCCACTCGTCATTTAATAAGTTAATACACTATTTTTAATCAAATATAAAAAAAAATCATAAATCCTCTTTCCTAATTTTTAAATTGAAAAGAAAATTTATTTAATAATTTCTAATATTGACAAAAACACATCTGAAAAAAAAAATTTCTGAAGCAAAAATATTTTTAATCATCTATCTAAGCAATTGCTGGAAATGACCCTAGAGCTGGCGCTTACCTCGGACGGATCAGCTTAGCTCTCCAAAGAGGTTGCCAGCATTTTAGGAACACACCCTATGGACAGCAATTTGGATGCTGCTTATATATTTGAAATAATTAATTAATTTTTTTTATCCTCGTATGTAATTGAGTATATGTAATTTTATTTAGTTTGTAAATGAAATTGTTTAGAAAAGAGAATCTATGACATATTTTGATTTTAAATTTTATCAAAAACAGTATATTAAATTATCAAATGAGTGCAAAATTTAAAAATAAAAACCCGTGGAATTTTATTCACATTTGGTCATCTGTGATTTCAATAAATTGTTTGTATTCATTTTAACATTTAATATTTTAAAGACAATAAATTCCTAACTTGTCTTCCTTTTCCCCTCCCTCAGGTTTCGGGATGGTAAAGTTTTAGATTTGTGTAAACATAAACAAGACTTAAAAATNTTACCGCTTGACTGTAATCTCATCTGATGGTAAGTGATGAAACAGTCATGTCTTTTCTGGTAGTAACTAGCTACGGCCGAAATCTCTCACCAGTCAACTGGTTTCCTCACAATGTTGTATAAGAAGAATTATATTAGTTTTTCTTTATTTCTTAAACAATAGAATACATTACATTATTTCAAGCTGACGCCATAATAGTGAGACCCGTGGATTCTCGTTTAGAGAAATTGCGTGTTCGAATATACAGCAGGTTAAGTTTTTCTTTATAAAAATGAAAGTTATGTGTTTGATAGTCTGCTAACAGGTAATGGAGAAACGTGGTGGGTCTATGCTCAAAAAACCCTCTTTCCTATGAGCGAGAAGGCCTGTGCCTACCAGTGAGACGTTAATGGACTGCCACTAACCTATACTTTTTACTACTTTTACCTATACTTTGAGCGGACACGTTCATATGACTGATAAAACATGAAGGCATAATATACTAATTCATACGTGCGAAAGCTGGACGGGTTGCTATTATATTATATATCTATGGAAATCATATTATTTATTTCGCTTACATAACCTCTGCTGTTTGAGGGCCGTTTATCATTGATAAGGTTGATTCATTACGTTCCTGAACTCACTTTTATAACACGGTAATGACAATATCATAAATTTATTTACATTTAATGCAATACAATGTAAAATACTTTGTAAACTTTGGAAAGCACATAAATATCGCTGAGGTACCNCTGCTAACAGGTAATGGAGAAACGTGGTGGGCCTATGCTCAAAAAAACCCTCTTTCCTATGAGCGAGAAGGCCTGTGCCTACCAGTGAGACGTTAATGGACTGCCACTAACCTATACTTTGAGCGGACACGATCATATGACTGATAAAACATGTAGGCATAATATACTAAGCCATACGTGCGAAAGCTGGACGGGTTGCTATTATATTATATATCTATGGAAATCATATTATTTATTTCGCTTACATAACCCCTGTTGTTTGAGGGCCGTTTATCATTGATAAGGTTGATTCATTACGTTCCTGGACTCACTTTTATAACACGGTAATGACAATATCATGAAAGTAATTTAATTTATTTACATTTAATGCAATACAATGCAAAATACATTGTAAATAGCACTTTGGAAAGCACATAAATATCGCTGAGGTACAAATGAGATGCCAGCTTTTTGGGTAGACATTTATTTAGTTCCAGTGGATGCTTTAATTTTTTATAATTATGAAGTAAAACAATATTTACAATGCTCAATTTTCCGTCATAGTAGCTTGCATTAGCTGACTGCGTAGTATTTATTAAATATTATATTTTAAATATTGTATTCATAAAAGATGTAGTGTCTAAAATTGAGAAAGGTATGCTTAGATGGTTTGGGCACGTAGAGAGAATGAATGAAAGGATTTATGAGACATGAGTGAATGAGAAAGTTGGAAGGAGAAGACCAAGGCGAACGTTCCTGGACTAATTCCAGGACCTTTTAAACAAGGGCCAGCTCAAGAGTACTCTAAACCGACGAACTTGTATGAAAGATTTAATCAGAATGGAAGGAGCGAAGGAGATATGCAAAGATCGTGGCAAGTGAAAGGACGTAGTCTCTCTCTGCCTACCCCTATGGGAATGAGGCGTGATGCCATGTATTTATGTATGTAGTATTTATATGTGACGGGTTCCCTGGGCTCCATTCCCAATAGGAAAAATTTTGGAATTAATCTGGGCTTGTCGCCAAGTAAGAAGGTTGCGTTCCGTTACGATGCTGTGTAGAAATCATAAGAGGTAAATCACTTCTTATCAGGATGGCCTGCTTCCACTTTAGACTATATTATGACTTACCATTAGGTGAGATTACACTTAAGTGTAAATCTCCGCAGTAAAAAACTATTCATATTAATCCGTGCAAACTTCATGTCAGAAGTGAAACTTCTTTGGCAAACTAGTATTGTTTATATTTATACAAATCTAAAACTTTACATTACCGAGACTTAGACGGAGGGAAAACGGAAGATATGTTAGGAATTAAATTAATTTAATTGTCATTAAAATATTGAAAGTGTAAAAACTTAATACAAATAATTTATTGAAATCTCAAATGACGAGTAGCAAATTAAAACGCCACATGTTATTTGTAAATGTTAAAATTACCTAACCTTCGAACGAATTAGCATAAAAACGCTGCACATCTTTGTGACGCTAATCACTCATGTGCCTAAAGACATTTCAATTCAAAACTTTTTAAGTGAATTTTCCATAGATCTATATTAATATTTACAAAAACTATATAAGGTAACATTTTCTACAAGTTTCAAAAAATGTATTTGAATATGAGTGAATAAATAAAAAAAAACTATGAATTTCAACGAGAGATTGGGGGAGTACGGTCTAATAATAGAAATAATAATACATCTAAGTCAAAAATAAAGTACATGACAACCGTTATAACTGTGTTAGCTTAGTCCATTTAATTTTTATGAACTGTATAAAGCAATTTAAACTAAAATATCCAGTAGATGGTAATCCGTAGATTTGATCTCAGCGAGGCGATTTACTAACTCCTCGGCGATGAAATATTCAAGTTTAATTTCAACCCTTTGACTTTTTAGAGGCAAAGAGTACACACAGGCTTCATTGGAATTTCATTATTACACAACCTTTTGTTCTCAAGGTAATTTATGAAGTAATATTTTCGAATTCCATTTGCCTTAAAGGGCATTGTTGAATATGGCTTTCATCCTTTATATTTGAATAATGTAATCTACTTTATTAAGCTGAAGTTTGTTCCTTTAAACATGTTTATATAAGGGACTATTTGTTCGAATTGAATAGTTATAATAAATTTAAAAGCTCTTGTATCGAGGAAGTTTATTGTATAGTCTATGCCATATCGTCATTAGGTTGTGTCAAAAGAGACGGTATGTCTAAAAATCGGAAAGGAAGTGATTTTAGGAAACTATATTTTCTAATTTATCTGAGTCTAGACTTGGGTGGCTTCGGTCATGACTTGTTAACATCCAGTTACCACCAAGCAAAGAGATTTATGTTCCGGTAGGTTGCTGTAGAAACCATAAGAGGTATATTACCAGATAAGCGCGTTTCCTTTTCTTTATATTGTATATTTTTTATTTCATACCTTTTGTGTACATATTTAATATGTATCTAAGGATATATTGATATTTATGTATATAATATTTATATTATATGTAGATATTTCGTTAAGAAATATCTTGTATAGCTATAAACAATAAATTATTTTTAAATATTATATTTAAGTTTCTGGGGCTGTTCTGCCCTATTATTTATTTTAGTCTGCTTCTTAACGTAACAAGGTTGTGTGGAAGAGATCGCTTGTAGCAATAGGACCCCCTTTGCACGCTATATTTATAGTAATAAGTATCTTGGATTATAAGTCTTTTTATTTTTATCTTGTGTGCAATGAAGTGTTTTCTCTCTCTCTCAAACATGTACCACCAAGAAAAGAGATTTGTTTTCCAGTACGATGCTGCGTAGACACCATAAGAGGGAAATTGCCTCTTAACAGATCAGCGCGTTTCCATCTGTATCATCACTCACCATCAGGTGTGATCACAGTCAAGAGCTAACCTGTCAGCAATAAAAAATCTCTATTATAAACGATTAATCTAGTTTCAATTTCTATATATTTTATATATTTTAAAATAAGTTTCGGTAACATTTCTCGGTAATTTTCTAATTCATTTAAAAGATAAATTTCCACGATATCACCATTTTAGATGAATGTTTTGTAATTTTTCTGATGGGTCTAAGAAGGTTATCTGGTAAGAGACAATCTGCCTCTTATGGTTTCTACACAGCATTGTACTGGATAACAAATCTTTTGCTTGGCGTTATGTCTTTGCTGGTAGAGTGGTAACTAGCCACGGCCGAAGACTTCCACCAGTCAAAACTCGAAAATCGATCCCGGGACCTCCGCTAGCAATTTTCATAGATTTTCAAGGAATAACCTTTGACATTTTTGAATTCTTTTTAGTAGTTGTGGTCACGTGTAATATAAAATTCATTAATATAAATATTACCGACACAAAATGATTGCTAAATTCTCGCTCATTCTCCATTCCATACTCTTTAATATGGGAATAGAATCTCGAAAGTACGCTCCATTTCCCGTTAGCATCGTAAAGACAATTAAAATTAATAGCACGACACATTGAAAATATAAAAGCCTAAGTATTTTAGTCCAGCATTATGCGGTATCATTATAATAAAACCGCAATGTTAATTAACAACCGTTTAAATGCATAATTAAATCCAGCAACTTGATAATAATATGAGGGTATACCATTATTTGAGTATTTTAAGTCGTACAGGTTAATGCTTGCCTGATGGTAACTTGTGACCAGGTAAAAAGTAATTTATCTTATAGAAAGAAAACTGAATGCGTGAGATCTAAAGGGAGCTGTACTTTTTGTAACGCATAAAGGGTTTTTATTTTACCAGTTTCCCTAATAGGCAGGTTAAAATGACAGTTATCGTATTTATAAAAGATCCCACTATGATAAGTCGAAATGTTTATCTTACGAACCTTTAGATAGTACTGATAAACAAAGGAAGTAGGGAAGGAATTAGACTATATATAAATTGACTCACTTATCAGGCTACAGAGAGAGAGAGAGAGAGAGAGAGAGAGAGAGAGAGAGAGAGAGATCACTTTTAGCGTACACACACTTAAAATAAGTGACTATTTTATTATTCCCCAAACTACAACGCAAACGGAAGGTCGCATACTTGGGCCAGGTATTATTCCATGATCGCTACAACCTCCTCCAGCTTAATAAGATGGGTAAAATCTAAGGCAACATGCCTCATTTTGCGAGAATGTTATCTCAGGAGAAGGAGCGGCAGTTGGCATCTGATGTCCCTGCTATCCGTCTCATAAGGTTGGGTGGCAGAAGACGCGGCTATGGGCACCTCCTCTCACACCCTTGAACCTCGATTCGGGCTCATCTGGGACACCGTATTAGATTGTGCAAGAGAGCTGCTGGTGTCCCAATTTAGGATTACGAGGGTTCGCTGGGTTTTAGTGGGTATGGTGCTGGACAGTGTGTCCCACACTCCCGGCTAGTCCGAGTGCGTTTTTACCACATTCCTGTTTGGGCAGGGTGCATAAAAGCATTTACCAGCGATAAAAAAAGGGTTGGCGGGAAAAAAAACATGGCTGTGAAACGTCAGGGAGTGGACGGGCAACGCGGCAGCGGAGTTTCTGCACCATGAAAAGACCGGTCAAGATTTCCGGAACTGACGAAGTGTCCACACATTACAGACTCAGCTGAAAATATATTTTCAAAACTAACCTGGGACACCCCAAATTTTTTTTGCGCTGGGAAATGCCTCGACGCACCTAAATGAAAGAATTTATTCCAATCGGGATTGTGGGACTCACAGCTAACAGAATACCCACTTAAACCCAGTGGATATCTCATCCGTAAGCGAGGTCACCAGAGGTTCCCTAACCACATTCCAGTGACCCGGATGACATCGACTATGACTAAGAACCTACCACTCAATAGGATGAAACATGAGGGGCATACGTGCGACTTCTGCCACCAAGCCTCCTCCAACGGAAAATAATAATAATAATAATCATTTATTTCAGATAACAAAGATCCATACAGTGTTAGTAAAAAATTAATTAATTAATTTATATTAAACTTAAAATACATCAAAACATTACAATTAAAATTAGGCATTAAAATTAAAGATCCAAATTAAAATAAAATAAAACTATATCAATCATAAAAATGTAATTAAAAATAAAAGTAATAATTAATTAATTAATTGCAACTACATGTTCATAAAACATGTAGTTGCATCCAGTGAGCCAGCATCGGTGAGTCCCACCGGCCGCCCAAAGCACGCACAATGCTGTTAGGACTATCACGTATCCGCCGGAGTAAGGAGGCGCAACGCTTGCGCATGATGGCGGCGAAACCATCTATGTGAGCCTCTGCAAACATGGCGGAGGCGCTGCAATAGCGTGGCAATCCCATCAGCATCCTAAATGCATTGTTGTATTGGACACGAAGGTCGCTGTATGCCCGCTGAGTGTAGTTAATCCACAGACCGCATGTGTAAAACGACTGACAGAACGCGTTAAAAAGCGTAGCTTTAACTGCCTTTGTACACTTTGCGAATCTACGTATCAACATGTTACAGCGAACAGACAGCGATCTCCGTTCTCTTTCAATATCCGCGTTGTCCTTCATATCCTCAGTGACCCAGTGACCCAAATACTTAAAGCGCTCAACCTTTTTTAATGTTGTACCACAAAGTGTGATATTCGGTACATTAGTATAGCGTTTATTATCCGGTCTAAACATCATCAATTCACTTTTAAGTACATTGTATTTAAGCCCCTGAGCCCCTGCGTAGGCCTCGCAAATCTTAATCAACCTCCTCAAGGCTGTACTTGATGGGCTAAGCAGCACCATATCGTCTGCGTAGCTAATGTTGTTGACACAGACCCCGTCTATATGACAACCAATCCCGGTTCTGCTCAGTTCATCTATCAACCCATTCACATAGAGATTAAAAAGCATAGGAGAGCTCATACCCCCCTGTCTCACACCGCATTCCAATCCATATGCTTCGGAAAACTCACTACCCCATCTGACTCGATTTTTTTGATTTGTGTACCAATGTTTAAAGAGGAGAATAATTTCATTTGACACTGTAGATTCATTTTCCAATTTACTCCACATTTTATCGTATGATACGAGATCGAATGCCTTCGACAGATCTAAAAAACAGGCATATACCGGCGTCTTTCTTGCAGTATAGTACTGAACAGTCTGCTTGAGACACAGGATTGCTGTATCAGTGGATAGATTTGCTCTAAAACCGAATTGTGCATCGTTGAGCACAATGTTTTCCTCTAGGTGTCTAGCAAGCAGACTATCCAGTACCTTTGCAATAACCGTGGCCAAGGAGATAGGCCTATAATTAGACAGGTCTGATGAGTCGCCGGTTTTGTTTTTAATAACCGGTACCACTATGGTACTCATAAGTCTATCAGGGATATGCGAGTGCCCAACGCACAGATTGAAAAACATCGCGAGCACCCTAGGTAGATGAGATCCGGCATGCTGCAGATGTTCGATGCTGAGGCTGTCGTGCCCAGGAGATTTACCCTTAACCATTCTATTAATCACTTCAGCTATCTCTTTAGTAGTAAAAAATACATGTCGCTTCTGGCTGCACCTCTCAGCATCGAACAAACGCAGCGATGGTCCGAGCGGTGAATCTACCTTAAAATGGTGTTTAAACAAATTAGCTATATCCTGAGGTTTATGAGCACCGGATACACTTACAGGAAGACTCGACCTAGGATTTAGCCTATTAGTAGCTTTCCAGAACTGACTAAATTTATTTTTCTTATGGTGTTCAGCAATGATATCCATTTTAATTTGCAGCTGATTACGTTGGCACCATTTTAATTTTGTTTTGAATATGCGCCTATATTTGCACATGTCGTTATAAATTGGGCCAGAGTGCGGTCTGCCATAATGTACCCATTGCTGAAAATAAGCTCTAGCCGTCTCATGAGCGTCTTTAACATGTTTGTTCCAGCCTGGCAGATACCTACGTTTTTCTTTGACACTATGACTGAGAATAGCGGCCTCAGAGAGAATATGGACAATTTTATAATACATTTTGTCTGTCAATAATTTATGATGCACATTGCTGCACATACCATCACAGCACTCTATAAATTCCACGGGAAGGTCTAGTTTTTTTAATTCGGAGGTACAGTCATCGAGATACCTAGATATCTGCCCACCATCACGCTCCCCCCAAGCAATTTTATTAACACGAATGTTAGATTTAAATAATTTCGATATCCTAACATTTAGATCACATTCTATTAATAATGGACAGTGATCAGACCAATAGGTATCGTACAGTATAGATGCTGAGCATACTGAGGGTCGAGCGGCACTAGTCACAAGACAGTGATCTAGCCAGCGCCGGCAACCATGTGCATCACTTACAAAAGTATAACTATCCGGAGACAATAATTCCATATCTACACACGACCACATTAGTTCTGAACAGGACAAGGAGGGCAAAACAGGACAACAGGAAAAGGAGGGCTTCAGCCGCTTAAGCCTTAAGCCTCTCATTTGCCTCAATCAGCGAGATGACGGTTTCGCAAAAAAGGCAACCACCCTCTACCTAACTTCATTGGCCAGCATTTCGGACATTCCATCTGCCTAAGCGATTATTTGCAGCATTTTGTCTGCTATAATTTATGGTGAATAAGGAAAAAGGAAGATGGCATCTTTTCGTTTATATTTAAAATTGTATATAATAAGAAGCTATTTTCTGTGTTATCTAAATTATGAAGTAATAACAGCAAGTTTAATCTTAAAAGTATTTAAAGCTTACCCCATCCAATAGTTGCATAGACCTTCAACTTTATATTCTCTGCAGTAAAAGTCTCTACAACAAGCATGTAAAGATATAAACCTGAAAGAAATAACGATATATTAGAAATAATTCATTCCTATCATCATTCAGTTGTATAAAGTAAATTATATGTTATAAAATCAACATAAACTTCAAGTGAGAATGGTACAAAAATAGATCGGATATTGTATAGAGAGCATTTACCAGTAAAGGAAGGTTACGAAGGACGCTATTGAAGGATTCAATATATGTACTCTTTTTATGGAAATTTCAAAGGGATTTTATTAGGCTAAAAGGTCTTTTTCCTATGATACCGTTATAAAATAGTGTCAGGTTGGAATTTATTCGGCGAACTTACTATGTGTCCTATCTTATCTTTAAATTTCAGATGCCAATTTGTACCACGTTCTATACTAGCCACCCGCTCCGAGTTCGCATGGGTAGTTAAATATTATATTATACTAGCGGCCCGTCCCGGCTTCGCACGGGTAGACATAAATAGGTATCAGAAATTTAAGTTATAAGCATGATAATTAAAACGCCCATGAATTGACAAATATTTTGAAAAAGTGCGATTCCTAATACAAAACTAAGTAGCTCTGAAAAGAACTTTTTAAGTGAAGCATAAAAATGTGTCAAAAAAAAACTCGAAATATTCAATGTTCCGATTGTGACTGTGTCGCTTTGAATGGCTTATCACACACAAATTATTTAGGTGTAACAATAGACAGTTCTATGTCTTGGAAGCAACATATAATTTCTATGACTTCAAGAATACGCAAATTAATATATATATTTAAGCGGCTAAGAAACTTGATCAACTTCGATTGCCTCAAAACAGTCTATTTTGCACTGGCACAATCTATAACGACATATTGCATAACTTGCTGGGGTGGCACTACGAAAGCTTCTCTACTAAAGTTAGAAAGAGCTCAAAGAGCTGTCCTTAAAGTCATGTGCAAAAAATCAATATTTCTCGCCACTACTGCAATATTTTCGATTTGTAAAGTTTTAACAATTCGTCAATTCTTTATACTAAAAGTAATTCTAAAGAAGCATTCAAGTTTAGGTTATGATCAGAACTTAAAATTTAAAAAACGTCGGGCGGACTTAGTTTGTAAAGTTATAAAATCAAGGACAGAAATTGCAAATCGTCAAAGCCTAAGTTCTCCCTTATATAATAAGATAAACAAATTGTTAGGCATTTACTCTCTATCCACACATGCCTGTAAAGTTAAATGTATGACTTGGCTCCAAACGCCAACTTATGATGAGACTGAAAAACTTCTTGTAATTTGTAAATTAATAAATACTACATATACATAAACATTCTGATTTTACGCACACACACACACACACACACACACACACACACACACACACACACACACTCACACTCACACTCTCTCTCTCTCTCTCTCTCTCACACACACACACACACACACACACACAGAGAGACATCCAGATTCACTCACACATACATGCTCACTCGCGATTACACATGCATGCACACGCATATAAACTTCATAGTATTAAGCATTAATAAATCTGACAGTAACATTGTATAGATAAATAGTTTGCGAAGATTTGCCGTCTGCAACGCAGTTTCTAACTTTTGCAGTGCCATCGTCTCCTACATTTTAAGATACAATGTAACTTGATCAATAAATAAATTTCATTTCATTTCAATGTCGCTTGCGTCCACTGCGTAAGGAGCCGACAGGCTACCTAGTCCATAATGGTGCACCCCCTTCTCCCGCACTGCCCCTCTCTCGTCGAGTTAGTATTTTATTTTAATTTCATGATATCTTTTGAATGGAATATCCGATTTCAATAATTCAAAAAGTAATCATCAGGTATTGAGACAGTCTTGAATATTTCATTATTTATTTGGATAAAAATTTATAAATGGTATGGATAACACGGCCTGATTTTGATCGGCATTTCTATTAATTTGTTAAATGTAAAAAAGTAGTTATACTGACTTAACTACAATAGTTAGACAAATGGTTTCGCGCATTTTATGTTTAAGTTTTTTACACTTTCGCTTGGTTTTAATAAGAATTTCTAAAGATTTCTATAGTAATCTAGTACTAAATATAGCCTATGTTACTTAGCGATAGCTGTAGCTTTCTAATGAAAAAAGAATTATTAAAATTGGTCTAGTACTTTTGAGTTTATTCGTTACAAACAAAAATACAAATATTTCCTTTTTAATATTAGTTTAGATAATATTATTCATGTTTCAACTATTATAGGAGCGCATTAGGTTGATTTGTCGAATATATGTACAAGATTCAAATGTAACTACTTGAAGTATTTTATTATAACAACATTATATAATAAACACAAGCTAAAATTGTTACTTTATGTACATTTTTTTGTACGAAATTACTATGCAAAGAATTAGACCAGATTTAACAATAACAACGTAACTATTTCGATAGCGCAAACGTATAATATATAAAGAATTAAACGTCTATACAAATGTTACAACAAAAGTTCTGTCTGTTTGTTAATTTTTCACCTCTAAACCGCTGAACAAAGTTTTTAATGACTTTTGGTAGAGAGAAGGTTTTAGGAAATCTTTTCGTGAAAAATTTCCAGGAGGTCACAGTTTTCGAGGTATTGAACGTTTAAAGTATAATTAGGGGATGATTTGATTTTTGAAGGGAAACTTTTTAGGCGTATGAAGGTACAATTCTTACGGATGTAACGCGTGATTAGCGTCACGAAGATGTGCAGCGTTTTGATGGTAATTCGTAGAAGATTAGGTAGCTTTAATGTTTACAAATAACATGTGGCATTCCAATTTGCTATTCCTCATTTAACATATTATTTTTCATTAAATACAACATTAAAATGTTTCATTCATTCTAATTTTTTAATTGAAAAAGCAAAAAGTTAATTATTAAACTCTAATATTGACAAAAACACGTGGTATATTTATTTACAATTCGTCATTTGAGATAAATTGTTTGTATTAATTTTAGACATTGTTAACATTTTAATGATAAATAAATTCATTAAATTCCTATTCCATATTTCCATCTTCCCTCCCTCTCTCGGAAATATAGAGTTTTGCATTTGTATAAATATAAACAAGACTTAAAAATTTGTTTGCCAAAGAACTTTCACTTCTTGAATGCGTACTTCGTATTCAATCAATGTTTTCTTATGAAGTTATCTCGTAAAATTATCGCCCGCATACCAACTTTACAAACCAATTTTTTTCATAACCTTTATAACCCAAAAGTTAATCAACGTAACGTTATATACATTTTTCATGTATCTCAATAAATTTCGCAATAATTGTCGGGTAAATTGATTGGAGTTCTCTGAAGGGTCGTAGTTAATTTCAGCAGCGGTGTTTTACAACTATAACCATTAACAAGGGTCGGACGAACATTTCGTGTTATATCAAAAATTTAAGCCTCTGAAAGGATTATTTTGGCTTCGCTCGCATTCTTTTTCATGCTTATGTTCTGCAGATAAGATAAAGAGTACATTTTCTTTTAATATCGCGTTTTTATACTGAAAATGTAATTCTTACCTTCAACTAGCATCCAAAAGAAATTCGTTAAATAGAAATAATGCATGCAAATTACGAGGATCATGCACGACGTTTGTTCCTGTTGCGCTTCTTCTGACCAATTCTGTAAAAACAAAACAAATACTTAATATTATATTCTACCTTTACCAATTTTCATAAAAAATTAGCGATCAGACATTTTTAAGTTATTTATGCGCTTGGAATTTCCAGTTCCCATGTAAAAATCAGTAAAACAGGTAATATGTTTCTACAATGATACAGTTCCGAGTTCCGCCAAAATTTATCTAGCCGTTTAAGACCAGCAGATAATTAAGTGTTTATATATATCTAAAGTATTTAGTGAAATATTTGATTGAATATGTAATAATAAATAGCTATATTTTTTTATTTATTTGTGCAGGTAATTGTTAAAAATTTTGGCGAACTCATTTAATAAGTAACATAAAAATAATAACGTCAATTCGTACGCTCTTTACAACGAATTTGTTAAGCTCATTCTTAATTTCATATAGAAAGAAACCTTTAAACCTTTTACGTGAGCTTTCCGTAGATGACCCTGTATGATTTTTCCTAAATGCGATTAGATATATTAGATATTATATATACACAATCCATTTTAATCTTCATTTCTTTTACATTTTCGTATTTAAACATAACCGGTAATAGAAAAAATAAATATTGGCAATGAATAAAAATTTGCAATAAACAATATCAAAATTAAGTGTCATCCATTAGTAATAAAAAAGTATTATTATTAACGACTGAAAATTAGAAGTAGATATATATTAGGAGATTAGGAAGAAATTCTTCCTAATCTCCTCTCGTATCTCCGTATCTCCGGTATATACCGGAGAGACGATAGACCTAGCTGGCACAATAGTGTTAGTGCTTGCTTTGTTAGCAGAGGTCTTAAGTTCGATACAGGGCAGGGAAAATGTAGGAAATTGTATTTTTTAATTTATTTGTCTCTGGATATATGGATTTTGGCAATATATCATTCTACTGGAAAAACGTGCAGGTACAACAAAATTTTGTTGCGTTACAATTATGGTAAGGTATGTAGCAGCTCATTAAAGTCCCGCTCATAGGAGAGACTCCCTCTTTGGTCTAGTGGTTAGCGTGTTCGACTCCAGACATGAGGTCCTGGGTTCGAGTCTCGGGCGGACCAATTCTAAAATCGATATTGAGTTTTCTATGAATATACCAAGCATGTTGCTCCACTACGCGTTGGCAGGCATAGTACACAAGTGCACTCTCTACTCATTCACTATCATAGTCCAATGTGACAGCAATGCCAAACAACCGGAGAGAGATCAGGCGCAGGACTAAACGTGCTCTCGGGCCACAACGGTGGAGCACACAATATTGAGAATTGCTAAACAGAAAACTCGATATCGATTTTTTTATTCGCGTGATCCGGGACTCGAACCCAGGACCTCATCTCTGTAATCAATGAGGTAGTTACCACTACAATGCAGTGTAGAAACCATAAGAGGTAAAATAGAAGTTAGCGCGCTTTCATCTTAGACTGTATCATCTTTTTCCATCAGGTGTGATTACAATCAAGAGCTAACCTGTCACCAATGAAAAAGGAATGATTACAACATATCTATAATGACCAACACAATTTCTGTTTATTGTATAAAAAAATATTATTAAAAATAGACGATATTTAAAAATAAGCAAGCAATATACTGTAACTGAATTTACCCCTAACTATTATCTCCCCAGCAATAAAAGAACAGAAGAGTGGAAATGCCGTATTGACTCAATTAATCGACAAATTAAGCTTCGGGGCGGGAAGTCAATTATTTTTAAATGGATTTCGTGTTGATTAAAAATCTTTACTTTGCAGTAGATTGGAAAAAAATAATTGCATCAACGTAACCCCTTTTTTATCTAACCTTTATTTATTACATAACCCTTTCTATTACATACGGATATAACTTGATGATAGAGTCTAAGATGGTAAAGGTTTAATCAGGTATAAAATAACATACCTCATCATGATTTCTACATTAATATATTAGCTAAAAATACGTCTTTTAATGGTTATGGTATAAAGCCATGACCGAAGCCTTTCACGTGTTAAAAACACATGTTAATTTTCAATGTTTCAATCGTTAGTGAGATAGTTTTTTATTGATCCACTCAATTTTAACAACTTTTTTAACGTGTAGAGGATGACAGTATAATAAAGTTCTTAAATATCAAGTCAGACAGTCATCTAAGGTAACAATACATATTAATTAACCGTGACTAAAATAAAATCATGTACCATGAGAAAAAATATTTAAGTTATAAATAAGATTCCCGGGATACCCATTGGGAAATCAAACTGAAGTGCCATCTGGAATGGAAATCTGTACTCAATCCAATTGGACTGATAAAGGCCTTTTAGAGAATGTTTCAGAGAAAAGAAAAATGAGATATACTTTAAAACTCTTTATTATATGAGTATAAAGAGAATCTAAATTGGCATATTTCATATTAAACAAACCCAAACATTAATTATTTGAGTAGCTTATAACATTTCTAATGTATGACTGATGATAATATCAAAGAACGACTTAAAATCTGATGTTACGAGGGTTTCTTCGCACCTTGTCCTGTGAAGAGCCCAAAAAATCTCAGTTGGATATCATTACAATTTAATGTTAATTTATTTCACTTAAATTGCAGTAATTCATTCGAACCAATGCTTTTTAATCGTTGTATTAATCCTTTAAATTTTAATATAATTTTTTAATTAGATTTCTTATAATAATGGATTGGAATTTATGAAGTTACCCTTAAATGAGTTATTTATTTTATATAGATAATATTCAAATATTACATATAGATAGTACTTTCGTATGTAGTAACAGCAAAGTTGCCTTAATACGGATTACTGTGCAAGTAGAAACATAAACATAAGTACTCACTTGCAGAGCTAAATTTACCATCCAACTACATGCTGACAGGATATATGTCGTCATCAGATTAGTATGTATAGTGTTTCGAAGACATCTCAGGTCTCTGGAACAAAGATAACATAATGCTATTAATTGTCTATATTCTGCCTGACCCTTCTAGCTAACTTCGTACTGTAGAATCAATAAGTAAAAGAGCTGAATGATAATTGCCAATACAATGCTCGATGACGTCTGCAGAGTGTCTCAACAGGTGGGCTTTAAAATGAACATGGATAAGACAAAAATCATCCATGTTTCGCCCCACCCGATCACCGTTGAGAACTCAGCACTCGAAGTTGTAGACGAGTACATTTAATTAGGTACACACGATCTAATTAGGTAGGTCCAACTTCGAAAAAGAGAGCAATCGCCGAATCCAACTCGGATGGGCAGCGTTCGGAAAACTACGGGACATCTTTCCATCCATAATTCCTCAGTGCCTGAAGACTAAGGTCTTCGAACAGTGCGTGTTGCCAGCGATTCCATATGGTTCTGAGAAGTGGCCGCTGACTATAGGCCTAGTAAGAAGAGTCAGAGTCACTCAGCCGGCAATGGAGAAGGATATGCTCGGAGTTTCCCTACGTGATCAAATCAGAAATGAGGAGATCCGTAGGAGAACTAAAATCACCGATGTAGCCTACCGAATTGCAAAGCTGAAGTGACAATGGGCAGGGCACATAGTTCGCAGAACCGATGGTCGTCGGGGCCCGAAGGCGCTAGAGTGGCAGCCTCGCACCAGAAAACGCAGCGTCGGCAGACCCTCCACCAGGTGGACCGCTGATATCAGGCGGGTCGCTGGCAGCCGTTGGATACAAGCGGCGCAAGATCGGACCTATTGGAATTCATTAAGAGAGACTTTTGTCCAGCAGTAGACAACCATCGGATGAGACGACGACGGCGACGTATTGCCGAATCTTTCAGCTTTAGTATAAAATGTGGTCAAAGCTCAACTGGATACTTTAAGGATCATCAAATGTTCGTCTGCGTTTTTTTCATAATTACTTATCTTTTACCCCCACATGCTTTCGCCGGAATTTACAGATACTTTCTCTTCTGTACTGTGTGTAACGGTCCTCCTTATCTCAAAGAAAAATTTGAGTTTAAAACAGGTGAGAGAAGTTTACGAACCTCTCATCATCTCACATTAACAATAACTGCTCGCAAAACTAATTCTTTTTCGGGGCGAGAAGTTCAATCGTGAAACGATCTTCCTCTTGTAGTCAGGGAAGCATAATCGCTGGAGATATTTATACGCCAAGTTACTAATTATTATCTCTCACTTTGTAATTCAAGTGAATACAAGTAACATATTTATTCCCATATTTTAAGTATTGTATATATTTATGTATGTATGTAGGTACGTATGCATTTGTGTATTTTCTTATGTAGCGCTTGTATGTATTATAATAATTTGTATAGTATTTATTGTATACCACTTACCATATCTAGCACTTGTAATTTCTGTTCTCCCAAAGGTTGCCTGGAAGAAATCGCTAGGTAGCGATAAGGCCACCTATTGTATTCCCTTGTATAATATATGTATAAGTGTTGTTGTAAAATTTTGGTGTACAATAAAGAGTAATCTATCTATCCCATCGATTTCCATAAATAATTCAACACCAAAAGAAGCCGAAACAGTCCAGGTTGATTGATTGAACAGCAATTGATTTTTATATTAGCTGCTCCTGGCGGTGTTACTGGGGTAGATTCTGACCCCGTGTAAATATGGAGAAATCTATTATTTGTGGGATTGAATTGTCACACTCAACCCTTCCCGAATCCGAATCACAGAAAGTTTTATATAAATTAGTCATATATAAGTAAATAACAACTATATAGATAAAACACTCCGAAATGCAACAGTGACTCTGTGTGATGTAAACGTTCATGGGGGCCTCCACATTCCCACAAGATCTCGCTTACACGGGGAACCGCGAGGAATATAAATTCAGAAAAACATTATTTTAATATGTCTTTAAAGAAGCTTTTTTAAGATTATCGTCATAATTTTGAGTGGAGCTTTTCATATGACATGCAATATGTTTTGGAAAGCTTTTTACTTATACAGCTATATATACTCCTTTATGGTTATCAAAATAAGCTCTTTGTGTTGTACTATTCTTAGACGTAGCTTGTGACTTTACTAAAGCTGTATCTAAAGCTTAAAGCGCACAAAAGCTTCTTGAGGCAAGAAAATCCTGTCGGTATGTAAAATTGAAAATCCTTCAATCTCAGTAAGAAAGCTTACATCTATGTTTAAAAATTGTGTCTACCTATATCCGTTGTGGAAATACTTTGGTGCACTCTTTATTGTAATTATTATAATATCTATATCGCGCTTAAATACTTACAAAGTTTAGTATTAAATAATTTTTCACCATTAAAATACCTGTAGGGTATTTTTAAAATTGCTAATGTTGTATATTCTATTTAAATGATGTGATTTAAAAATGTATTAGTTAGATATATATTTGTTGTAAAGTAAAATCTGATTAAATACATTTGGAACACACCTTCATAAGCTTGTATATATTAATCTGAAAGGAAGTCATTAAAAACTAAAGAGAAATACCAAAGTTAGGTGAAAAATAAAAAACACCTTTGTGTAAATAATTGTTAAGGTATTGGATAAATAACAGGTTATTAGTAAAAACAGATGCTTAGTAATATGTACGAGAAATAAACGTAAACGAACATTTTCCACTCTCGTTTCGCAAATGAATTGCTCTATTAAATTTAAACCACAAATAATATTTTATGTTGCTGGCATATCATTTATTTGTTAAAAATTTCACAGAAACGTTCTGTTTATAATAACAGATATAAGGCAAAATAATAAAAGACTGAACAATCTTCTTTTTTCATTTGTGTCAAATTGGACCTTGACTGTTATTTCAACTGACGATCAATGACACAGTCTAAAATAGAACGCTAACCCAGTTCTTTTAATATTGCTGACAGGTTAGAGTTGAACTATGATCACACTTGATGGTGATGATACAGTCTAAGATGGAAGCGCGCTAATCTGGTAAGATCTAATTTATCTCCTACGGTTTTTACACAGCATATCAGAATTCAAATCTCTTTTCTTGGTGGTAAGCTTTTTCTGGCAGGATGGTAACTAGCCACGGCCGAAGTCTTCCACCAGTCTAGAGTTTAACAAATTAGAGACTAAAATATCCTTCATTTAGTTTTCGTATTGAATTACATCAATTAATTGCTTTGAAGTGAAACTTCTTTAGGCGCATGAGGATAAAAAATTTACGGATGAAACGCGTGATTAACGTCACGAAGATGTGAAGCGTTTTTTATGCTAATTAATTTGAGGGTTAGGTAGTTTTAATATTTATAAAAAATATATAGCATTTTAAATTGTCACTCGTCATTTAATAATTTAATAGACTATTTTTCATAAAATATAAATATTTCTCTTTTCTAAATTTTAAGTTCAAAAACAAAATTTAATTAATAATTTCTAGTATTAAATTTTCGACACTAAATTAATGCTTTAATGATAATCAAATGCTTAACATATCATCCTTTTTCCTTCCCCTAAGTATCAGAAATCCAAAGTTAAAGATTATATATGTATAAATCAAACAAGACTTAAAAATTACTATGCCAAAGAAGTTTTACTTCTGACATGTGACCTTGTACGCATGTAATTTTTTTTTTATATAAAATTAAGACAATTTTTTGATGACATTTAAAACTTTAATCTTGATTAGATAATTTTTAATTTAACATTAAGTATTAACAATTTACAAAATAATTAGTCTTACAAGAGTTACCATAGATAATAGAAGTTAATGTAGGGAGATGTCAACGACATCCGGCCAGTGATTATTTAAGTCACTTGTCTCCGGGGGATATGAGAGACTTACAGTTTCTCATTTATCATTCTGGTTTATTTCCGTTGGTTGGAAACGGTCAGAAATGGTGTTAGTAAGAAATTATACTTATCAAAATTAATTTTTAACGTTGTTCCACACCATATTTTCTCTAAACTTGAAAATAAGTAAAATACAGCGATATTTTCTGAAGAATGTTTTTTTATTAATAGCTCAATAAATATCGAAGTTGTTTGCCTTTTGTATTTTCACCTAAGCTCGAAAATGACTGAGTTATTAGCCAAAAACCTTTTTTGGGACAACTAAAATAGCTGCTAACGCTAGGCGGTCGAAAATTTAAACTACCAGAGGAACCCCCCTAACGATTGCAAAAATTATATTTAAAACTCAAATTTAACTCGGCTACTTCTATTTTATTCGATACCTTTGAATAAAAATAAATTTACATTAAAACATTATAGAATGGAAATGATGATTGAAACAAAATATAATTAATTTGGTCGTCGTCGTCGTCGCTTCAACCAATAGCCGTTCCCTGTTTGACATAGGTCCCACGAAATGATGCCCACAAAGCCTGATCTTGCGCCGCTTGGCTCCAGTGACACTCGTCGCCCGGTGCGGGATCGCCATTCCAGTACCTTTGGGCCCCAACGTCTTATGTGCTTCATCGGACTATGTGCTCCGCCCATTGCCACTGCATGTTCGCAATTCGTAGGCCTATGTCGGTCACTTTGGTTTTGCTACGGATCTCCTCATTTCTGATTTGATTGCGTAGAGGAACTCCGAGCATAGCCCTTTCCATCGCACGCTGAGTGACTCTGAGCCCAGACTCTGAGCCCACTTTCGAATGAGGCCCATAGTCAGCGTCCACGTTTCCGATCCGTAAGCACTGCCAGCACGTAGTAATTAAGTAAGTAGCAGCCCACTTACGTCCCACTGCTGGGAACAGGCCTCCTCGCTCATATGAGAGAGGGTTTTTGATCTTTTTCTCGAAATTTGACCTACCTAGCTGAACTATGTGTCCCAGGTATGGGTACTCGTCAACAATTTCGGGTGTCAAGTTCTCAGCGATGATTCTTATCCATATAATTTATACTTCTATAAAAGAAGGTGACCCACACTCCATACATTATTTTCCCGGAAAAAATATTTTTGCTTCACGTTGAAGCTTACACGTTTGGGTTGATTTTCTTGTCTAAATAAATAACAAATAGTACATTTAGCCTCAGATAGCGGGGTTACTGCGTATTGGGTGCCTTAACATTTCACTCAAAATATCTTCCTAAGAAGTTATATCACTAAAAATACTCTGTTACAGATAATTTAACGGACACAAAGTACACGCACACTAATTTTATAAAATTATAAACTGTCAAACGCTTGTATTTGATAAAATATATACGCAGATCTAGGATAATTAAAGATTAGGTGTACAATAAAGACAGATTGATTAAATGGCGGGCTCGTAATGATTCTACCACTGCAGTCTGGTTTATCTTCAAACAACCAGTTGATATTTTATGTTTGTCAACCGTTATGATATAAGCATATATAATACGAGTATATAGTAAGTGAAGAAAGTAAAGAATGGCAGACTGTATCGATTACTTATTTATTAGATTAGATTTAGGTAGATGAAATTATTGCATTATAGGGTCTCATTAAAACTTCAAAGTAGTTATTTATTTATTTTTTATGATATGAACTCTCAGGGTTATATAAAATTCGTTCAGGTTAAAAATGATAATTGTACATTAATTATATTAGACTAATATAGTTAGGTCACCTCATATTTTTCTCTATACAAGCATGAAACGCCTCAGGGGCAGAAATGGGCCATCTCTGAGTAAGTCGTAATATTCGTTTTATTAAGTATGTGGTTAAATTGCAGATTGTTATATTGACGTCAGGTTAGTCTAAAATTTATTATAAAGAGGTAAAGGTATTAGTTTTATTCAATTGTTTTACGAAAAAACGTGTTGAGACCTGTCGAGACTGAATCATATATCATATAACATAATTTTTCTGTTCTTTATTGTGTTAGTTTAGATGATGATGAAAAAAAATTTGACACCCAACTGAGTTTTGCGTGGGCACGAATAGAGCACGAAGGAACCCTTGTATCTTTAGTTTCTAAATCATCAAGAATGTTTGAATTTGAATATGAAAAAAAAATACAGCATATCTGTATGAAATATTCGCACAAAATAATTTAAACGAGATAAACCCCCAGGGCTTACTTGCACGAGCAGGCGTGTTTTACAGAAAATCCTTCAGAAATTTCATTTTAATGATAATAAACTCGGCTAAAAAATAAGACACTGCCAAGTTTTGTGTTCGACTCTCATTGTTTGCTGTAGAGAATGCGGGCGCCATTATTTGCTATATTACGCAATGTTTTTGAATTGAATTCTGAAGAATTACCCGTTAATTATAATGACACTAGATGTGTTATATTACCCGATACTAAGGAGTCACTTTGATAAATTTTAATGTATAACTCGTAATGAGTCTACAAGTGATCATTTTACTCTTATGTAAAGACCACTGTGTAGCTTCGGACTTTCCTGTACTAATATGGGAAACCGTATTTAGTGAGCATCACAACGGTGTATATATATATATATATATATATACATAGTCATATACACCGTTGTGTTCAATATGGCATATTATGTATCAATTTATTACTCCAAAGCCGCTATATATGTATATATCGGAGAATAAAAGAGAAGGAGAGAAGCTTAAAGCATAAGCATAGGGTTCTCCGCCGAAATCATCATTAGTGACATCCATAATTCAATTTCCATACTGTGGGCGTTGATGGGTAATGTTGGCGCAATCAAACACTTTATTAATTAACTCAGATTATAACGTTCAATCACTTAATGTCCCCGATATCAATTTACACAAGCTCATTAATAATATTAGCTAGTAACGCGACAGTTTCAATAGTCAACCGCTCTGGCGGACCGTCATTTGAGAACTGGAGAGATGTGCGCCGGATTGTTACTATTGACTTCAGCCCCACGCCTATAGACAGATGGCGCCAGCGTTCCACAGACTATTGCACTCCGACATATATATTAGTAGTAAAAGGGTAGCTCAAGGCGTTATTTTTACGGTAGTACGTATATTAATGTAGGTACATAACCGCTTTTCCAATAAAAGAGTATATTTTGTGGTGTTTTGTATTAGTAAATTTCAAGTATAGCTATACCTGTGTTAGAGGGTCTTGCTGTTTCAAGTTACAAGTTTATATATCCTTAAGATTAATGTGACAAAAGTAATATTAAAGAAAAATATGTGCAACTATGTTTTATGTTAAATTTATAATGCAATTAAGATTAATTGAAGATTAAAATTATACTTTATATGTGGGTGTGGATGCGTCTGTGGGAGTATGCGTGTGTGTGTGTAATATAGCTGTAGTGTTGTGAGCGAGAATATGTACAAATATAAAATAATTTTCACAAGATTTTTCTTGTCCTTGTCGCAAAATTTTAATAGCCATTGGGAAAGGTCATTTATAACCACTCATAGGATAGATGGTTAATGAGTAAGATTTCTTATTGATAGTACTTACTTGAAATATAGGAAAACGAATACAGCAAGTGATAAAACGGCGAGACTGAGGGAGTATCCAGCTAAGTATATGAGACTGGCGACATCAGTCGGCGATACGTTTGCTATTCTCTCCGTACAGTTGACGTAGTTTGAGTAATTATGCCATTCTCCCTCCAAACAGAGTCTTGATGCGTTTTCTGTTGAAAGTAAAGGTCATATTAAATTTAAGCTAAATTTATATTGCATACAGGTTTATAAGTATACTAGCTGAACCCGCGACTTGGTCTGCAAGGAATGTTTTTTGGTAATTTACTTTTTTTACTTTTGGTGATTTCATTAATTTAGGCAAATTGTTTTACAAATAAGAAATATACCCGCACATCCCTATAAAATTTCCTAAAATTTACTTTTTAAAATTCTGACCAAGTTTTACATGCTGTTACATTAGTTGTTAGTGTTAGTTACGTTCTTAGCAGACCTCTACTCAGCAAAAGGAATATTCCTATCGAATTTCAAGTCTCCACGCCTTACGGTTCCAGAGATGTCATGATGAATCAATACATACCTGGATGTCTCTTATACTACTACCATAATTTTAACCATCATCCACAGCACGTTCTTCATATCTTATATATCCTACATATTCATATCTCCTACAGACTGCGCCAGTTATGAAAGTCACTGCCAAAGGATTACAAAAGAAACAAAATATACTTTCTATTCAATTAAAAATTAATGTAACAGTTACAATTACATTAATGCTAAGTTGATCCTACTATTTTGCGATGAAACTTTAGACTGAATAAATGTATGATACGAATAAAAACGAAATCTTTCCCCTTGGTTAACTCGCTGGTGTCGCAATCGCTGAACGTGCTGCGGATGATGGGTAAAATTACTTTATTATCTACAGGGAAATTTATAAATTGGTTATCCATACATATTTACCTAATAATAGATTCTAAGGACCTAATATTTATTTTTCTTGTTTTATTTATATATAGAGTTATATATGTATAGTTAAGATAGGTATCAATTTTGCTTTATAACATTTTTGCGCAATTCCAAGGGTTCCCAGTAAGAGAATGCTTAGAGCAATAAGACAACCTTTGCACATTATCGTTTTAATTATTAATCAGACATTATTTTTGTAAAATATTTTATTTAGGAATGTGTGCAATAAAGATATATAAATAAAATAAATGAATATATATCACAAAAAGCAAAAAATGCATTTTGCAATTTATAACGAGTATAGATTATAGTAGATTGTGTAAAATTAGCAACTCATTCAAGTGTAAATATATACGTTTCTATAAAAAACATCCAGAAGACATTCTAGAGATCACGCTTTATAAATTCAAATCCTTTATTGAAAGAAAAAAGAATGTTAATTGATAAATCAACATATACAATAAAAAGCGTGGGGGTGAATGAATTGCTCTGATCTACATTAATTAATACCTTATAGAAATGATAATGGGATGAAAAGGACAAGCGAGTAAGTTTGTTGTGTGAGAATATCTCAGGACAGGGCGTGAAAAAACACTCGTAACTTAAGATTGTAGGTTGTTTTTTTCTTTCATCATCAGTCGTATATTGAAACGTGTGTATAAACCTGTTTCTGAAGAATGAAAAGTGCTGTAAAGTCCTGCTTCAATAAACATCTCGCTGGCGCAGTGATGCGAGTAATCGCCTGCTAACAGAGGTTCGATCCCCGGTAGGGAGAATTAAGAAAATTGCATTTTCTAATTTGTCTTAGTCTGGACTGGCGAAAGGCTTCGGCCGTGGCTAATTACTAACCTACAAGACGTACCGCAAAACAATGATATATGTATTCTCATAACGTTTTTAATTACCAACACAATGATAGACTTAAAATAACAACTACGTACTCGTCGTATTGTAAGTTTTCCTTACGCTGTGGTGATTCTGCTAGCAAAAATTCCTATATCTGACTACAAAAATGAAAAGTGCGTTGATAAACTAAATTTTAGGTATTGTTTATATTTATACAAATCTAAATCTTTAGATTTTCGAGACTTAGAGGGAGGGTATAAGAATATGTTAGGAATTTAATGGTCATTAAGATATTAACAGTGTCGAAACTTATTATAACTAATTTATTAAAATCTCAAATGACGAATTGTAAATAAAAATGACGTGTTTTTTACCATTATTAGAAATTATTAAATAAGTTTCGTTTTTGAACTGAAAATTTAGAAATATTCTTATTTTATAATTTATGAAAAATAGCATATTAAATGACGAGTGGCAAATTAAAATTACCCGCGTTATTTGTAAATATTAAAACCGCCTTCAAAATAATCTTACAAATATATTAATATGCTCTAAAAAGTAAGAAATAAGTGCGTATTCTTTTATAGTGTTCTTCGTATTCATATATTTGGAGTCGGTGTGAGCCGAGTTACCTACACCTACACAATTATCAAGATCGGTCCACCCAGTCGGAAGATATGACGTAACAAGCATAAAAAAAATGCAGACGAATTGATAATCTCCCCCTTTTTTGAAGTCGGTTAAAAAAAAGTAAAAATTTTACCCTCATGCGCCTAAAGAAGTTTCACTTCAAACATCTTTCTGTATTTTTAATAAAATGACTTAATTTGAGACAGGTGCGGAATATACAGAATTTTGTGACTTTGAAGAGTTTTCAGCAGTTGTTTATGGTTTCGTACATTTGATATTATTGTGGTTTTAGCTGTCGTTCCTGAGCAAACTGGCTCCTTTGCCGAGGCACGCGCGTCATAGCGTATAACGCCTGAATATTTACTATGTGCCTTTCAAATGTTATAAAACGGGAGATCACTTCTTTGTAATGCAAATTGAATTGAATTGATTTTTGCAATTACTCATACAAATGTCTCTAATATAATAATCCTGTCTAATATAATATAAGTCCCTGGCTCCTGAACTAGATTTAACTGCGTCTCAAGAACCACTGCAAACCCCTATAATTGATATACAAACTAGAAAACTAGAAATTTGTAGCTTTTTCTGTTTTGTTTTTTTTGTTGTAATAAATGGATTTGTAAAGGATTTATCTGATCCCGCCGTCTGATCGGGAGTGTATTTTCACAATAGTTATTGCTAAATTTTCGCTATAATTGGATAGTGTTTATAAACACATTAAGGAGAGAAACATTATCGCATGAACTAAATTTAAATTTTAGAAATATTGGTGTTCTTAATTCAATCTTAAGTGAACCTTTGAGTTATTTGGCTTTTAAGTTATATAAATTTGTTAATGATTCTCTCAAAGAACGTTAGTCTTTTTTGTTTGTAATTATATTTCTTTTTATTGTTAAATTATTGTGTGTTACTTTGTAAGTTTACGATGGGGCTGGAGTGTAATAATACATTAATAATACAAAAGCCCCTTAAAAACAAAAGAATAAAAAAGAAAGCACATAAAAGGCCAGCAAACATTCTTTTTTGTGTAATTTCCTGTGTTGCAATATATGTTTAGCATACATTTAAAATTTTGTTAACGTTTAAATTGTTTAAATGTGATTGCTTAATTTGAAAACTATATATCGCGGGTTTTTTTCAAAAGGACGTTAAAGTTCTTGACAGCCTCTCTGCGTGAGTATTCGCTTCACTATCAGAGACTTCAGATCCGAACCCCGGTAAAACGAATCTAATGAAATACCTTTTGAATTATAGTTTTCGGATACGTTCGCCACTTTCTTTATACGTTTGGAAAGTATTTAAATTGACCATTATAATTTATTTATTATAATCGTCAATACAAGTACAATAAAATTGATTAAGCTAGATCTTAACTAATAATAAATGTACTGTGGTGAAATATTTGATTAAGTGCCTTAACAGAATGCATACGAAGTTAAAATATGGTTGCGTCATGATATAAGATTTTGTATTGACTAAGTTAAGCGGCGCGAATGGCAGTCTGGCGAAACTAGTTCGTATAGTACCACAGTTTTTGATATTAAGTGTATTAGTAAAGCGTTATGAATGTATTAATGTATTGAGTTTAATGTTTAATAGAAATGTGTGTCTAAATCAGGATTAATATAATTATAATTATACAACAAAAGAATAATTGTTATTAATCTCAATACTCAAAGAAGCACCGCCAAGCAAAGAGATTTGTGTTACTTTCCGTTTTTTTTTTGTCGCTGGGAAATGCATTTACGCACCCCGACTGTGGAGTCGGGAGTGTGGAACTCCGTGAGGGCGAAGAACTCGCGATACCCATTAAAGCCAGCGGAACCGTCGTCAACCATGAGTGAAGAGCCAGAGGTTCGTTGAGGCATTCCTCTCTGGCCCCTCGGTTGTCGCCAGCTTACAGATTTAGTCACTGTGCGGTGGGCTGTGTCTAAGGAGGCACCACATCGTTATAGCTGGTCGACGGCTTACAGCCAATAGTTTGAGTATTTATTATATTGATAACAGGTATTTCCCGAAGGAACAATGACTGGTAAGCACCTGTACCAATCGGTAGGAGAGCGATCCGTGCTCTCTGCCCGGCCACTTGTCCAGATGAGGGCATATCGCCCCTGGTATGGCCACGCCCGCCACTGGGGACCCGAGATCCTCCTTCCTTTGGGTCAAGGCTCTGTTAGCTAGAACCCTGACCCTCCATACTTCATCAGCGTCTGGTAATTCCCCTCTGGTTCTCGCGGCTACTCTGGTAAGCAGCCGTGAAAACTTACGCCCTGAGCTCCCATGGGGGATCACCTGTATTTTCTGATGCTGTGTAGAAACCGTACGAGGAAAAATTGCCTCTTAACAGATTAGCGCACTTTTATCTTAGATTGTAGCATCACTTGCCATTAGGTGTGATCACAGTCAAGCACTAACCTGTCAACGGTAAAGAAAAGTACATATTTTACATCCATTACTTATGGTTAGCTGCTAGGTTGCTAGGTAGATCCAATTTCGAGAAGGAGGCCAACCGCCGAATCCAACTCGGTTGGGCAGCGTTCGGGAAACTACGCCAGATATTTTCGTCCGATATCCCTCAGTGTCTGAAGACCAAAGTCTTCGAACCTGAACAATGACGACCTACGGTTCTGAGACGTGGTCGCTGACTATGGACCTCATGCGGAAGCTCAGCGTGCGATGGAGAGGGCTATGCTCGGAGCTTCTCTACGTGATCGAATTACAAATAAAGAGATCCGTAGTCGAACCAGAGTCACCGACATAGTCCCACGAATCGCGAACTTTATTAAAAGAATAACAAAGTATCTCGCTTATATTTGTAGTTACATTTTAATTCTACTTTAATATTACGGAATGAAAAGGAAGAATATTGTTGGGTTACATGTATCGCTCGGTATAAACTTCGTTTATATTGCATCTAAGAAAATATTTTTATCCAGTCTATATTAGACTTTATCTTACCCTTTTTGTAAACTCTTAATTTACTCAGAAAATTATGCTCACGAGTCAAATTTATGATATTATCGGCTATAAGGCTTACAACCTTGTTAACTTGTTCTGTAGAAGTTTATTATATTCTAAGACAAGTCGGTATAATGATTATATATTTAAATCTATCGTATCTATAATTTGGCTTGGAGACTATGGAACCGTGGGGTCCAAAGGAAAATTATTATTTAAACATCTTTGTAAAAGGTTGTTGGGTTCTAAAGATATTTCTTTGTTTTGTTGTTGTGCTAACATTTTAGGAACACACCTTTTGGATGGCGATGTTGTTGCGGCTTATTATTTGAATTAATTATATTACTTCTTTTTCTCTTATATAATGAGTAAGTGAAACTTCTTGAGGTGCATGAGGGTAAAATTTTTACGTATGAAACGCGTGATTGGCGTCACGAAGATGTGCAGCGTTTTTATGCTAATTAGTTTGAAGGTTATGTAGTTTTAATATTTACAAAAAACACGTGGGATTCTAATTTGTCTCTCGTCTTTTAATAACTTAATATTTAATAAAATAAAAATATTTCATAAATTCTTCTTTTCTAAATTTAAAATTCAAAACCAAAATTTAATTAAGAATATTAAATATTGGCAAAAAACACGTGGTATTGTTATTTAGAATTCGACACTTGAGATTTCAATATTATTTTTATTAACTTATCGACACCTTTAATATTTTAATGATGATTAAATTTATTAATTTGATAATTATCTTCCTATTCCCTCCTTCCAAGTTTCGGAAATCTAACTTTTTAGATTTGTATAAATGTAAACAAGACTTAAAAATTAGTTTGCCAAAGAAGTTTACTTCTGACATACGTACTTTGTGCGCACGCACTTTTAATTTTTATTCGCTGAAAAGCGTAATGATGAATTTTAAAGAACATTTAGGTAAATATTTTCTTTATAACGAAAAACTTAGCTTTAGCTCACAATGACTTCGTTTGCTTTATTAAATAAATTAAGATAGTATTTATATACTCCATCTTGGACTTATCATTACACAAGTTCAACCAATAATTGATTAATTTGATTTCGATTTTCATTCATATATGAAACAGATTCAGTCTTAATCTGCCTCATTCATTTAGTGGTTAGCATGCTCGGCTACAGACATGAGATCCTGGGTAGGGCTAATTCAAAAAGGGATTTTGATTAAGATTTTCTCAATATTTGCCCGAAGTAGGAAAGTTGGCGATGTGATCCTGCCCCGTGCCTCGAAGAGCACGTTATCCTGCGCCTGATCTCTCTCCGGTCGTGTTGTATTCCCGTCACATCGGACTATGAGAGTGAAGGAACAGAGGGTACACTTGTGTGCTATGCTCTAAAAAACCCTCTCTCCTATGAGTGAGGGGCCTAACAGGCTGCTACTTACATATCACTTTAAGTGTTTAAATTAAATTTACTCCTATGATATGCAATAATATTTTCCTTCACCTAAATGTACAATGAATTTTAAATTAGGTACATAAGTTCTTTATAACGGGACACTTATACTTTACTACTACACCTATACTTTATACTGCTTGAACGATAATCCACGCGAGGAAAGAGATCATAGCTCCCATTAAATATAATATGCTATAAAAATATATTACACATTTCGATATTATTAGATTTGATTCTAGTTCTGCATATAGGTTCAATCAATTTATATGTAAAGTTACTGGTAAATTTATAAATTTCTGGTGACACTATAAGGTTAACCACAATTCATAAATCGCAATAATATAAACTGTATTCATTTATTTATTTTATAGTTGACAGGCTAGCGCTTAACTGTGACATTGTAACTGATAATTGTGCCGCACCAGTTAAGACTCAACGCTGTGTATAAATAAATAGTAAAAATCATCCCTTTCCTGAGTTCAGTGAAATCAATACGCAAAAGCGCCATTTCTTTACATATTTGTATTTCCCACCTAATAATGTTATATTTAAGACGTTACCACTTCAGAAGCCACACAAAACTCTATTTTAAGAGATAACACAGAATTTGTAAAAAAATTCAAGAGAAAAACGTCCGCCACCTTGGAATGCTTTACCGCGCAATCCCCATTAGCCACCAAATGTTCACTCCAAACAATGACAGTCGATATTCATTTTTAAAATGTAATCTTTTTAAAAATAGACAAAACTTTTGCAGGTTGCCATCTATATAATTAGTTAAAAAGTATGTATAATAATAATATTTCAGAATACATTTAATGATTTAATTATTTTGTATATACATATATGTATATAAATTTTGTATATATTTTTTTTTATGTAAGGACGAGTCCTTCACAATACCTGATAGTAAATAATTGAGTAGCCTGGTAATTTTAAATTAAATTTAATTGCTCACTCTACGAAATTATATGGTGTCTCGTTTACCATACGTGCAATGAATTTGTGGAACAACTTGCCTAAAATCCTTGCCAATTTTTAAGAGACAGGTAAAGGCATATTAACTGTCCCTATCGGAATAGATATCGGTAGAATATATTTTTTTATATATTGTATGTGTTCTTCTATATATTTATGTATATAATTCTTAAAATATATGTATATATTTTTGTCTATAATGTCATATGTATACAGTTATGTGTATTATACGAACTATTCGTATCTGTTTACTTTAACTGTCACCAACATCAACCCCTTTTTGTTTTCTGAAATTCGTATAACCCAAAGGTTACCTGGAAGAAATCGCTTTAAAGCGATAAGGCCACTTTATTGTACTATTTCATTTTATATTTTTATTGAGGTGTACAATAAAAGTGTTCTTTCTCCCTCTAATTTAACTCATTAAAGCTTGGCAGCAAGTCTTTGCTGGTAATGTGATAACTAACCACGGCTGAAACTTCCCACCAGCCCATATCCATAAAAATTTGAAAATGCAATACCCTAAATGTGAATTGTCAAGATTTGAACCGGGTAACTTTGCTAGTAAAGCAATTATTTGCAATATTTTTCCAGAGAGATAATCGTACTGTAAAAATATATCACTTACGTGTATCATCGTATTGTACTCCATGGAATTCACTAAAGCATTTCTGTATTGACAATGTGTTCCAGGGGGTTGGATCCCAGCACAGTAAGCCATCGTGGTATGCCGGACAAAAGTTATCAGACAAATTCCAATTTTTTGTCAGGCATCTCTCACTAGCGTTCATGCCCACACCCTCGGTGACTTCGTTCATATGTAGGTCCGCCAGCTTTGCGGATATAACGTCCTTTCGACTAGATTAACTTTACTTTGGTATCTTCTTTGGTACGTCACTATCACTTATTCACACTTAAGTCTTTTTTGATACGAGTTCTTCCATCGCGTGTGTAATTTTTTCAAGTGTTCTGTGCACCACGCCTGATCGTAGCGGATTCTGCGGAGAACTTTAGTGTAAGCGTGAATGTTACCATGATAAGATTGTTTGCTTGCGGCTTGTGTTCCAACTTATCAAGTGATAAGACACCAAGAGCAAACATCGGTAGTCTATAAGAGTATTTATGGATCGTTTAAGGAATTCTACTTTTTCTCCAATTGCCTCCAAACTCGGCCGCTTAACCTGAAAAGATAAGTAATTGTTAAACGTTTTATTGGACGTGTGGTTAGATGTTTTAAATGAATGGCATTTTATTAGGAATATCATATTGAATTTATTATTCTAATAGGTTTAACAATCTCTTTCTAATGGTCAAGTCTGTCCAATGGTAATAAATATGCCGAGAAGATATCTAGATGTTGTGTTAATACTAATTTTGCAAAGGCAATGCATGGTAGAGTTGTTTCATTGTAAATCGCGAGAGAGTCATTAACTCTATCCCTTAATTTTTTAATTATTTTTATTTTATTATTAAATGAAATGGTTTAGTTGATCATATCATTGAGAATAGGTCCAGTAGAAGGTAAAACAAATAACCTGTTACCCAAAAATTAAAAATGATCTTTGTATATGATTATATCCCTAAACTCTGAGATAAATTTTCATCCCCTTTCAAGCTATTTTAGCTATTATATATATATATATATATATATATATATATAACAAGGTCTCATCAATCTCCGTACCTAAATTCCTAAAGAATGGTCCAGCGGTTAAGGTGTTATGACTTAAGAGACATGCAGACAGATTTACTACGCACAGATAATCCTATTACGATCGAAGGTTACTATTATATAAATTGTATTATAACAATAGCTGTTTCCCACCTTTGTCCGACTAGTTTCTGATTACGTGGGAATATGAAATCCATAACAAACCCCTTGATTGGTGAATGTGTGAGTTTAGTGGTCTGAATTCATTTGAATGGTTTCGAAACCTATAACGGAGGTAAAGTAAAATATCTAGCAGCCCATTATCATCCCACAGCTGGGCACAGGCCTAATTACTCATAAGAGAGAGGGTTTATAAAGCTCTATTCCCTCAAAAATGTATGTTTTCCAAAATTCTCCTTTAGTTTATTGTCAATTATTAATAGCGTAAAAAGTGCCACGTATTTCGGGATAATATAATCGTACATGGCGGATTTATTAATTATTAAAAAAAAAGATTTCTCATCCTATCATATATTTCTTTTGTTTTCTATATATACGTTACTATAGATAAAATAAACCATTTGGTAATATAAATAATTATTAACAACAATATTAATTGCGTATTTCATTTGTTATCTATTTAAACTTAACTTATTATTATCTTAATACAAGCAAGAAAAGTCATTATAAATTCACGTCGCTAAATGAAAAAGTCAATGTAAATACTGTGACAGAAACAAGAAACAACGTCGTTAATATGAGATTGTTTTCCGTTTTATCTGTTGTTTTGTGTTAAATTAGACTTTGTTATAACAGTTTGTTTTGATGGATTGTCTCATTGGTTTAGTGGTTAATATTATCATCATTTTACAATGGAAATAATATGAGGAACTGATTGTATTTGACGATTCAAAAGTGCTATAAAAACTTATTTGAATAAAGAAATTTTTATTTGATTTGATTTCTTATTTGATACAGTCATCTATTTGCTTTGCTTCTTATATAAATATACAAGGTGTCACGAGACTGCTTCCGAATACGAAGACACGATAGTAATCATAACATCTTTTATGGTGTAAGGGTAATTGTATACGTTTCTATAATAAACTCCCACAAGACGTTNTGGGAATGAGGCGTGATGCTATGTATGTATGTATGTAAGATTACTTGTACGATATAAACGCGTGGGAGTGAACGAACTGCTCTAATTTGAATTGAAATATATTAAACTAATATAATATTGTAATGTTGATGGTAACAAAAAACAAAATACGAGAAGGAACCCTCGTAACTTTAGATTTTAAGTCGTTATTGAGTACTAGTATAATTAGAGTGTGGAAAAGAAAAAAAATATATATTATTTGACGATTCAAAAGTGCTGTAATATGCCTACTGAATAAAGATATTTTGATTTGATTTGATTTGATGATGAGACGGAAAAATATTGATCCCGATTAAAAATAAATCCTATTTTTTAAACCTTTTTATTAGCAATATTTACACTCCGTGGTGTTAGTACGCCTAAATGAAACGACAGTTTCATAAAAAAATGTTGTTTTCTTGCCCTTATCCCACTAGGTGGGGTCGGCACAACATGTTACTTTTCGCCACTTCACTCTATCCGCTGTCATTTCTACATTCACACCCTTAATACACATATCCTCTTTCACACAATTCATCCACACTTTTTTTGGTCGCCCTCTCCCGGCCCTGCCGCTTACCATCATATTTAGAACCCTCTTACATACATGGCTATCCTCCCTTCTCATTACATGTCCATACCAGGCTAACCTTCCACTCCTTAACTTCTCGGTCACTGGTGCTACTTTCACACTTCCTCTAATATACTCATTCTTAATCTTATCCAATTTTGTCACTCCACACATCCATCTCAACATTCGCATCTCCGCTGCATGCAATTTCCTTTCATTCTCCCCTTTGGTGGCCCAGCACTCTGATCCATACAGAATGACAAGTCTTACGATCGTCTTATAAATCTTCCCCTTTAATTTTAAGTTTCATAAAAAAATACATTACTAAAAAAACCAGCAATGAAACACAAAATTAAAAACGGCCGCCAATAGCTAGCGGTCGTTGACCCAAGCTGAGAAGTCAGCTGTTTTTAAACTATCGTTTCATTTAGCTGTACTAACATGATAGAGCGTAAATAATGCTTATAAAAGGTTATGAAAACATGATTTATCTTTCATCAAAATCTATTTTTTTTCTGTCCCATCATAAAAGGTGTTATTAGTACTATGTATCGTCTTTCTTCGTTTTCGGAATAGGTCTCTTAATCTATGTATATAAAAGAGATATCCAGGTATCTATTCACTAATCGCGTAGATACTTGAAATTTGGAAGGAATATTCCTTTTGACGAGTAGAGGTCAGCTAAGAACGGATTTTACGAAATTCCACCAGCAAGGGGGGTTGCGTGGGTGATAACTATTGTCTTATCATGATATCTCTGGAACCATAAGGCGTAGAGATTCGATATTTGGTAGGAATAATCCTTCTGCCGAGTAGAGATCAGCTAGAAACGGATTTTACGAAATTGATTGAAATTTGGTACAGCGATAATCTAGAGCCTGAAAAAGTACTATTAGCTCTTTGCGGTTACATACAGCAAATAACTCATTGAAGTATTTATACGTATGTTTTTTATTTGTAAAACAATTTGCCTAAATAAATGAAAATGTTACTCATTCAAACCAAGGAAATAAACAGAATTTTAGTTTTAATGAACTCATACATAGTGTTAGTTTTTACTGTCTAGAAAGCATTAGAATTAACATAACTCTTACCACGTTAGGGCGCTGTTATTTTGGACTGTATTATCACTTACCAACGGGTATTATTGTCAAGCGCTACCTTGCCAGCAATGAAAAAGCATTGTGTGGTTTTATAATAAAATATAAATGTCACACGGTTAACTGATACGAACCATAGGTGCATCCATATTGGCCTTGGCTGAGCGCCTGTCACTTTACCTTAACTCCGCGGCCGGTTGTAATGTGACATGCAACGGAGGGACGAAAAAATTAGAGGCGATGTAAAATAGTTTCACTTTAATAACATCAAATGCAGTCTCTGTTACAACTATTCCTATACCAAAGGTTGTCTGGCAGAGATTGCTATCAAGCAATAATATCGCCTTTTGTACTCTGCCTTTTTATTTTAGCAATATATTTGTTTTTTTTGTGGTGTAAATAAAGTAATAAATACATAAAAAATATAAAGACATTGAACCATATATAGTTCGAAAGGCTAACGAACTTAATAAAAACCGAATTAATTCACTCCTTGAACAAACTGCAATGAAAATGACAATAAAAGTCGAGCAAACATGTCATTTATGTCTATTTGCTGTGTGTAACTGACTTTATTCGGCGCCTTAGTTCTATTGACTTTCCTTAACCTATAAAAACGTCGTGATAGCGGCACAAAGCACACATTAAATTACAACGCATAAATTATACCTGCACGTACTTATCAGACCTTTTTTTACTGTTTACAGGTGTGGCCACCAACCTATTGCTCTTTGCAATATCATTTAAAATGCAAATAGCAATACAATAATGTTATATATAACTATAGCGACTCGTCTCGGCTTCTTAGGGGTACAGCATGTTATAAATACATAGATAGCATGACGCCTCATTCCCATAGAGGTACGCAGAGACTACGTCCTTCAACTTCCAAGATTCTTGCATAACTCCTTCTCTTCTTTCGTTCTCATTAAACCTATTATACAAGTTCAACGGCTTAGAGTACTCTTGACATGGCCCTTATTTAAAATATCCTGGATATGGTCCAGGAACGTTCGCCTTGGTCTTCCCCTTCCAACTTTCCCATCACCATTGACAGATAAATTATTTTTGTCAGTCTCCATTCATTAATTCTCTCTACGTGCCCAAACCATCTAAGCATACCTTTCTCAATTTTAGTCACTTAATCTTCTTTTCTACCACAACGTTCTGTTATCACACCATTTCTTACTTTTTCATTCAGATTCAATCCCTTATACTTCCCAACGCTCTCATTTCCACTGCGATTGTTTACTTTTATGTTTCTTCTGGCATACCCAACTTTCACTACCATACATAAGTGTTGGCACCAACACTCCTCCACACCATCTGGCTATTCATAAAGAAGTGCAGAGCACCATTTACTACATTCCCTGCATCCACTCTCCTTTCAATATCACTTTCACATGTTCCATCTTTTATAAATTTGGATCCCAAGTATACAAATTCTATCACATCTTTCAGCATGTTATGCTTAGATTATTTAATGTAACACTACTTGATATGGATCTTATAAACATGACCATAAATTGGAATTTATTTACACACAACTTCTGCCTGATTACGATCGGCTAATATGGAAATATATGGCCATAGTGGGATTCAGGGTTGACAATGTGGACAAAATTTGAAATAGTGTAATTTATTTTATTATATGAACCTTATAAATATAACCATGAACTAAAATAATAATTTATATTGAACATTGACCACGTCTGCTTGATAACGATCGGCTAAAATACAAATAGTGAAGCATATTCGGTTAAGTATATTCGCGATGTCTTCTAATTTGTTATTATAAATTATATGTTGTTAAAGGTTATAATAATGTGCATTAAATGCTTAGGTAATTAACATAAATAAAATTGATAATAACTCATATTGTATTCGTCTAAATTACCTATTACCGCATTGTACATGACCATCTTCTTTCGCAATGTAGTTAATCACTAAGAATTGGTTTATCGATACTACTGGACGGAGATATACGCGAGAGCTACCAAAGGGAACAGTTAATTTATTATATGCGAAAATAGGTTAACAGAAATATATTTTATTCTGTACATTATCACAAAAGTAGCTATCAGACGCTTTATTAATTAAATCAATTCAATTCTCCACTTGACCTTTTGTTCATCGGTTCAATTAGATTCGTTGACATCTGAATGGAAAACAGATTTGTTATTGGGTTTCTTATTTACAGCTCTATTTACGATTTAAAATATAGAGTATTTTATTCCTGAAATGCCCTTATTTCTATGTAAAGCCTTACGTTTAACACGTTCCCTGCGCTATTATTTTCAAAAAACTTTTAGCTGGTGCTTTGGAGACCTAAAAGATCTCGTAACTGAGCTCCTCTTTTTTGCGTTAGGGATCTAATCAGTCTCCTAAAAATACAGTTTTCAGGTTACCAAGAGTATCGACATGTCCCCTAACGCACGGAATGAAAATAATTATACTACTGTACGTTAGGGACCTAATCTATCACTATTTTTTTATGTTCTTGAATTCACCTTCAAGTTTGAAGCATATATGTATATTTGTCTCATACTAACAGAACTTTCCACTCCCACAAGGAGTGAAACAACACGATTATAATGAACACACAACACGAAAGTCCTGTACGAGATCTGATAGATCTGTAATGCAACGAACGTGTTAATATAACGCTTTTTTATACAAATAAAATGGCAATCTAACATACAATTTCTTTCATGTTCGTGCCATGTACACATTACCCATTTATTTTATATTTTTTAATTTTGCTTCTTTGTTTCTCCTTCGTCAGTTAAAGACTATTCTTGTCGACGTATATAAATTCTTGTGGCAATACATTAAAATCAAAAGCATTTTAAACAAGTGTATGATTTAAGACACAATATATAACTCTAATCAATAAGGCAAACGAAAGTTTTTAGAGTCGCTCACTAATTTGCAGGTTAAGTAATACTATTCTCAGATTCTTCATTATTATTTTAGATACTTTGAATGACTTAAAACGCAATACAAACTAAGAACTGTCACTAGCTGAATATGCCTTTCATTCTCCTGTGCTATATTTCTTATACCAAACGTACGAACCAAAAAATAATAAGTCCACCAATCACACTCGTCGTGAAAATGACGATTAAACAAGTGTTTATTAAATTTGAGAATTTCCGGAACAACGTTACACCGGATGTAGTGCGTGTACATTACAAAGACCTCAGCATAATAAACAAATATAGTAATTTAATAGAAATCTCCAAATAAAATAATAATGATCGCTAACAAAGTAGAGAAAGTAAGGATAGTCTTGCTTTATCATATCAAAAGTACATATCTGTGTATATGATACAATTAAATTACAAACTGATAGTTCAATTTTATTTATTCGTAGAGGTAAACAAAACAATTAAATAGGGTAATAAGCTAAATAAAGTAAATAGAATGAAACGGTCATTTACGTCCTCATTTGAGAGAACAGCTGCAGCATTTAATTGCATTATACAGTGGACAATGAGGGAATGCTTGGATGGAAACAATACAATCTTCATTAACCTTCTAGGCGTTTGTTTTTATTTGAATTCAGTTAGGGAAATTTTCAAGTAAAGAATCACATTCTGAGGAGGTTTTTTTCGTTATTTAATCCGTGTGTAACCTATAAAGGACAAAATATTTTCAAAGTAAAAGAAAGTGCTTTTTTTCGTCCATTTATGGTGTAACTATAGTAGTGGTAAAGTGAAAGAGGCTTGGCAGAGCAAGAGCAAAGGAAGAGAGCAAGGCCAATATGTCTCCAATGGCTAATAAGAAGTTTCACTTGCACCGTGGTTCAAATATTTAATAATATCTTATATATCCGTGATAATATACATTTATTCAGTAAGAAAAGTGAAATATACAATTTTAATACAAAAAAAACAAACTTGTAACTCCATATTTTAGAGTGAAGAAGGTTCAGAAATCATTTGTCGGGTTGAGCATACGCATTTTTAATAAGATACCTCAATCAGTTTTTGATTTGCCTCCACATAATTTTAAGACATATGTAAAAAACACCCTTTTTAAGAAACGCATATTATAGTGTTGAAAATTATTTAAGCAATATAAATGTTGGGAATTTATTCCAGTTGCTCACAGAATCAATATATTACACATTGTAGCATACAAAACTATCATTAAAAGAGTAACCGTTGAGTTTTTTGCCGGTTTCTTCTCAGCAGATTCAACTTTCCGAACCGGTGGTAGATTTGTTACCAACGGACCGACTACTGACGATTCAAAAGTGCTATTTGAGCCTACTTTAATATTTTAATTTGATTTGATAATTTATCACCCGTTATTTAATATACTATTTTACATAAAACTCTTTTCTAAATTTTACATCCTAAAAACAAAATTTAATTAATAATTCTTATTATTAACAAAAAAACGTGGCATTTTTTTCACAGTTCATCATTTGAGATTACAATAAATTATTTGTACTAATTTTCGACACTTTTAAATATTTCAATGACAATTAAATTTATTAAATTGGTAACATTTCTTCCTTTTTCCCTTCCTCTCAATCTCGGAAATCAAAAGTTTTACATTTGTATAAATATAAACAAGACGTAAAAATTAGTTGGCCGAAGAAGCTTCACTTCTGATATGTGTACTTTGCACGCATGCACCCTTAATTTTTTTTTATGGAATTTTTAAAAAGAAATTAAAAATGTCCAACAACAATAAAATGAATGTCAAGGGCGTCATAGCTTAATTTTATTTAAATTCTTTATTGCTGATACTTAGCGCTTGCCTGTAATGTCACCTGATGGTAAGTGATGATACAGTCTAGTATGGAAACCCGTAAACCATGCAAGAAGTAATTTACCTCTTACGGTTTTATATACAGATATTTGGGTATTATTAATTTGTCACCAAAACTTTCTTTGTATACTATAAATAAGAGTGTTTTATAGAATACATTTAGTATTTAACCGCAGTCATTTTGTGTTAAATTTGTCTTTATTTGTATATAAAATGCTGTGTATACAGTTTTTAAATATCAGTCAAACAATGTCCAGGTCACTGAAACTAAATTTAAACGTGTACAGAATATTTTTATATCGTTAAAAATATGCTTTAAATAATAAACAGAGATTATATTTTCATATTAACAGGCGATATAAAAATAAATAGCGATATTATACAAGAACGTGACGTTGAATGCAGAACCTTATAAGAGGTTTATTGACATTAATATAGCTGGAACGCTTAGTTCAATAAAATCGTCTAACAAAAATAGTGCTTGTTATTAAAGTGCAAAGTTATAAGGCGAAACAGTTTAGAAATAATAATCTCCTTGTTAAATATAATGTTTCTTTTGTAATAGGACATTTTTCCTAAAACTATGTAGATACAAACTCAACAGTGCTTCGGATATCTTATTAAAAATGCGTATGTTTCAACCCGAAAAATGATTTCTGAACCTTGTTCACTCTATAATATTAAAATTGTTTAAAAATATTAACAACATTACAAGTTTGTTTTTATTTCTTGTATTAATTTGTGTGTTTCGCTTTTTTTGCTGTAGAAATGAATATTATCTATATATCTATATATATATGAGAGATATCCAGGTATCTATTGACTCATCACGATTTCTCTGAACCATAAGGCGTAGAGATTTGAAATTTGGTAGGAATATTCCTTTTGTCGAGTGGTGGTTAGCTAATAACGGATTTTATGGAATTCCAACCGCAAGGGGGGTGACGGGGGTGTTATTTATTATAGAAAAATAACAAATTTTCACATTAATAAAAGTTTTAACTTCACATTTACAAACTATATCTTTTATGGTATGTAAAACTTGGTCAGAATTTTTTTTTAAATAATGGACACTATCAAAAATAAATTTAAGGAAGAGACACCCTCAAAGGGCAGTGCGAGTATGTTTCTTATTTGTAAAACAATTTACCTAAATTAATGCCAACGCTACCAATAAACATTCCACGCAGAAGACGTCGCGGGTTCATGTTGTATATATTTATAAGAGATATGGAAGTATCTATGGACTCGTCATATCTCTGGAACCATAAGGCGTAGAGACTTAAAATTTGGTAGAAATATTCCTTTAGATCCGAGTAGAGATCAGCTAAGACTGGATTTTATGAAATTCCACCCTTAATGAGGGTTGCGGGGGTGTTAACTATTGACTTATCACGATATCTCTGGAATCATAAGGCGTAGACTTGAAGTTTGGTAGGAATTTGCCGAAATTATTGAAAAGCATTGTCATTAATTTGATCCATAATATATGAAATGTTATTCAATATATATTGCGACAATACTGTGAGAATTGATGTTTCTTTGAATTTTTCTTTTTAGGAAACGCGAGATACCCATTGATATACGTACACGTACGCAGACGCAGTTGCGCGGTTCCGCTAGTTTATTTATAAATATTTTCTTTTCTACTTAGTAAAGTAAAACGTAAACATGTTTTATAAGGGGCGGCTGTACCTATTCATTAGCTATACCCTGATAAATGTATGAAGTAAGGATCAAAGGACCCTTTGGAGCGTGCAAATCGTGAACAGCTTACCTTAGACTGACCGCAACCGATCGATGTAAGGGCAAGGATTAGATTAAACAAGAGATTGTACAATGTAGTCTCCACACCGCACAATATGTTATAACTTTAGATTTAAGATTTTGTAAACCTTTTAGGATTTATACATATCTACCTTACGTATAGAGTCAAGATTTTAGACCTTTTGTGATTTTTATGACTATATCTTCTCATATATAACTCAGGTCATCGTGTTTGTTATTCAATGATTCAAGTTTTTAACGGTTTTCTAAATGGCTGTATCTTTATTAAAATTGGTTGTATCGTAGTAAATTGAAAGCTTGAAGTATCTTATTTTAGAATCTTGCCAAAACTTTTTCTCAAGTAACATGTTTCGCGCATTCTTAATGAATATGACGAAAAAAAAGTTTAGTGCACGTTGGCTGCATGGCTTTAAAGTCTAAAATGGGTATAAAATATGCGATAGAAACAACAGCTATAATTGTTTTCATAAAACACAAAAATTTTTTGTTGTTCTTGTTCCAATGTATTTTAATTAATTGTCCAATATTCGATGAAATGAATCTGCGAACATTTTCATCGCTAATGAACAGTTCGACATCCACTGTTTGTTTTTGCGACATTTAACAATTAATGGAAACGGAATCGTTCGTTTTATACTTTTAAAATCATAATTGGTATTTAAAAGCCTAGGAATGGGACACGTGGATATTTTTATAAGTGATTATATAGTCGTAGATGGTAGTTCGTTAACCTACTAAGATAGCATTGCATTAGCACCTAACGCTTTTAGACTTGTGTTTGTTAACTATTATCTAATTTCAATTTTTAGTTCGATTAACTGTTTGAGCGTCAATTTCAGAGTTGTTTTTATATTATATATAATACACAGGCATCAGGCGAGTATATTATTATCTTCAGGTAAGGGCAGATAAGCCTGAAGGTATTTTACAAAAAAGAGCAATTCGTGTCATATATCAATTAGTATCTCGTGTTTCCTTAACAGAAAAATTCAAAGAAACATCTATTCTCACAGTACCGTCGCAATATATATTGAATAATATCTTAAATATCCGTGATAATATTCGTTTATACCGATAAAAAAGCGAAATACACAATTTTAATACAAGAAATTAGACACAAAATTGTAATTCCATATTTTAAGCGATAGAAATGTTTGGACTTGATTCCCGTTGCTCACAGATGCAATAAATTTCACATTGTAACAAGCAAAACTATCTTTAAAAGAGTAACCGTTAAGTTTTTTGTCGGTTTCTTCACAGCCGATTCAACTTCCCGAATCAGTGGTAGATTTGTTAACAACGGACTGACTACTGACGATTCATATTTGCTTTTGGCACCTAATAGAATGAAGAATATTTTGATTTTGACTATATAAAATATGCCAGGATATATGACAATTTTTTTAATTACCGTAGTTTTATAGTTGCATAATTTCAGATAAATCCCAAACTTTTATGTGTTCTCCAAGAGAGTTCAAAGATTCCGTTACATACTTATCTATACTATACAGGTGAAAAAGAAATCGTACAATTTTCTTTTAAATTATTACATGGTCGTCAGTCCTTTATTGTGTAGAATTTAAAATTAGGTAATAAGTAATAATCACTATATTTTTAAGTGCTCAAAAATCGTGTATAAAGATTCCGTATGCATACAGGCTAACCTAATAAAAGCGTATTAAAATAGACCTGAATGTGCCTTATAAGCAAGGATTATACGATAAGGACTAATATAAGGAAACCACTTGATACAAAGTTCAGGTGCTTATACCCAGGACGTACTACATTCAACAAGTTTTATTCGCAATATAAGATTCTTATTTGGGAACTTGTTTATAACGACGAAATACCTGAAATCCTCTTCAAGAAACGTGACTTCTTGAGAATGGAAGTACTAGAGCCCTCTTACGTTATGAGAGTCGATCTAATTATTATACAAAAATGTACCATGAAAAGAGCAGAGAAAGAAGCTAATGTAAGATATCTAATGTCGAATTTTAAAAAGCTTTATGTTCGTAAATATGAATTAAATTTGACATAGAAAGAAAGAAAATATCATTATCTATTCATCATGCCACACATCACAATATATTTTAGTACATTTTATAATACCCCGCGATGTGTGGTATAACCTAGAAAAAGGAACTAGCTTAGCATTTATGCTACACAGTCTTCAGATCATGCAGCGCTGATTTTCACCTGGATCCATAGTCCAGGTCCAATCTATCCTTATATGCAATTACTAGATTTAAAGTTAGACCTGATAAAACTGTAGCAAAATTAATAATAATTACTTTTTAGTTACATAGATTACTTGTTTGTTATTTTCAATCTATTTACGTACTATATAGTAACATCTTATTAATGTTTCACTGGAGAACACAGGCTTTCTCACTTCTAGGAGAGAGGGTTTTACATTATAGACCCACCACGCTACTACACTGAGGGTTGGCAGGGTGCACATGCCCCAGAATTACTCCAGGCTTTCTCACGATGTTTTCCTTCACCGAAAAATACAATGAGGGATTGAGTAGAAGCGAGTTTTATTTTTATAAAGAAAACCTTCCACGATTTTGGCAAACCCTTCCACCACTAGGAAGCCATAAGGCTTTTGACAAAGTAATAGTAAAAATAATTGTTTTTCAGTTTTCAATCTGAAACATTTTACTGTATTATCTAGTATGCACAGATTATTGTGTCCTGGACGGTTGCTACAATCTCCCCTGGGAGCTTCGGGCGGAGGTCCTTGCGGCTGCCTATTAGTGTTGGGTAGCTGGAATAGAGGAGAAAGGGCCGATGACATTAAGGTGCAAAGAATCAGGGCTTTATCCGACCAGGCCCTGATTAAAAATGAAGGGAGGTCCTCGGGTTTCCTATAGCGGGCGCATTCACTGTAGCGGCTATTCGTCCACACTTGGGAGGATTGGCCAGAGAGAATGGTGTGTTATCATACAGGTTGGTACAGGTGCTTATTGGACTTGGTTGTTTGGGTAAGTACTTACACCAGATTGTGGGATGTGAAGTGACGCCTGTGTGCCAAGAATGTGGTGCGGCAATTGATACGGCGCACCAGACTTTGGCAGAATGCTCGGCCTGGGACCCTCAACGCCATATCTTATGTCGTAACCTCTCTCTGACTAGCATAGCAGGGCGCTATGTTTTGTAACATTACCGGTTGGAGGGCAGTTGCCTCCTTCTGTGAGGCCGTTATCTTGCAAAAGGAGGAATTAGAGAGATAAAGGGAGAGTATGGTCGATGCTCCTCCCTCCTGCCGGAGGAGGGTAGGTGTAAGACGGCTTAATTATGCTTCCCCTTTCTTGAACCTTTGAGTCGGATTGTGTTATCGAATATCTGGCGTCCACCATAAAGATGAAGAGGGTTTCGCTGGGTGTTAGTGGGTATTCTGGTCTCAGTGACTCCCACAGTCGTGGATGGAGCTGTATACTCCATCCAGCGTGTGTTAAAGCATTTCACAGGTAAAAAATAAGAGATTATGGGGATAAAATGTTTAAATTTTGTAATATCAGTGTGCTAATTTCTCTTCAACGTTTCTATAGACAAAGGTAACAACTAGCCCTGCTATAAGTTCATATTGGATTTAAAATAGACTTAACCAGATGTCTTTCGAAAGCAAAAGATGGTTGTTTCTCTGTATATGTCACTTATAAAGTGGGTAACAATAAGACAGATGTTTCCATTTGAGAAACGTGACTGCTGTGGGTGAAATGAACTTACAGGTCTCTTGTATCAAGAAATGTTTTAATTAAGATACAAAACTCTCTCGACGATTCATTGTAATAAAGGTTAGTACAGCAATGTTTTATAAACATAAAATGCAAGTTACTTAAATGACCTACTACGAGGTTTTATATAAGGATAATTTAGGTTATTTTTTTTATATAATACTTACAAAAGAAAACTTTAGCTTAAAACCACACGAGAAGTAAAAACTACAAGAAGGCGATAACAGTATTAGTGGCCGTACAGTACAGCCGACCATAATTAAATAAATATATAAGTTTGAATATTATTAAGGTTCTATTATCAAAGACTATACAAAAAGTGATAGCAGAAATCTGTTTGTATAAAAATAAGTTCCTATTTCACTATTTCACGGTATCATATGTACACGACTAGACCAATTTCGATAAATTTTCTGTTGTTATAGCCAATAGAAGATTTGTATGAAAGAAAAAAATTAACGAAGTGACGTAGATCATCAGAATTTTTAAGTTAACTTAACCACCATAGAAACTTTTCTATAGTAACGTCCTTGGTGCTTTTGACAATATAAACTTTTCTAATGAAACCTTATTTGATATAATTAATTGCGATGGACAGAGTATATATAGATATGTGTAGAATGTTGTTTTTATTCATTTCATATATTTTTTACGCATAATTTAAACAAATTATCCGCATTGTGCATTCCTTCTCCATCTAAACTATAAGGGTGGGAAATTTTTTATACTCCTCAGTATACATAATTTCCTTTAAACGAGGTATAAAGTTATTGCTTCACATATTAATGTATGAATAAAATACGAATATATTTTTTGTTCTACATCCATTAACTAATAACGCTTACAATGTATATAATCAATCTTAAGTACAATAAGATTGTTAATGTTTTATTGCCAGTAATGTCATGAAACAGATTTAAAATGTCGAATAAGTCGACTTACTAGTAGTGCTACGAGCGTTACATAGTTGTGCGTCACGGCCTAGTCACATTCAATACCCTAAAGTAAACAGTAAATATTTAATAACTTAAGTATATTTTTTAAAGCTTTTGTTAGAATTAAGCGCTCACTGTAAATATTAAATTTTTCACGTATTTGTTTTTAAAGCTCTTGTTGAAATTGAACCTGTTTTATTTATTTCCAAAGGTTTAAAATATGTATTCGTATATTCAACATGAAAACTCTTCATCACTCATTCAACCATCTTTATTCGTTTGAATTAAAATTCGTTTTCCAATGAATGTGTGGGTTATGAAATGAAAATATTTTAGTGAATTTACGGAAAATATTTGTCTTTCCGGTTAAAATATCGATTCGATTGAAAAACTTTTGTGATAATCGATTTTATTTGGATCAATTTCATAACATTAGGTTTTATTTCGATTAGAATATAATTCATTCAAACAAACGCTTTAGAGTCTGGAAATGCTCTGGAAGTCTATCCGTTAGTAATGAATCTACCGTCATATAGAAAGGTTAATTCCACCGAAATGTCTTCTAGAAGTATTAGTTAGTATTTCTTCTATTACAAACCTCTGTAAATATTTTTATTTTATCGTTATTTGTAATAGACGTCGATCTGAAGCATTTCAACTGAAATCATTCTGAAAGAAGTTTTTCTCGACGTTATCGCTTTATATATATAATTTTTAAATGCGTCATTGAAATTGTCCTAAGCGGCTAGATCGATTTTTTTAGAATTTTGTGTATTTTCAGGTGGTTTGGAGAATGGTTTAGATCGACAATTAGATCCGAAAAATAAGGTATTTATATATATCTCCACAGGATCAAGGATTACACTGGTGACACCGCCGGGAATAGCTGGTATTGTAATAAATTTATAAAAGAATCTTCTGGTACCAAATTTTACGAACCTTTCTTCGTCAATTCATCCGTTTGTAGTAATTATATTAATCCTCAACTAGAAGCTTTCCAGTTTAAATCATACTAAAATACGTTTTACTCAACTATAATAGTAATAATTATAATTTCTAACTATATCAGTAAATGTAAAAAGTAAAATAATAGTTAAGCTACAATGAAATACATGGATGGTCACTTCCTAATACAATTTAAGTGATCCAGTGTCTGTATACGGAAATTGACACATCATTGGAGATAGCCCTTAAAGTAGCATTTTTAGAGTTTTGAAGGTGACTCCAGAAGGACGCTATTCTTTTTCTAATGACCTCGAAATAGCCCGGAACCATCGCATCAGCGAATAAACCTGACGCACTGCAGTACCTCGGCAGCCTCTTAAGAGTGTTTATTGTCTTTCGTGTATATTTACACCACAGCTGACATGTATACATCTATAAACAATATGATTTGCACAATATCTGTTAACTTAGGCACTGGGGTTCGCAAATCCAAGTGCGATTATTTTGCTCCTTATAGCCAGAGCCCTTCGTTCGCGCTCTATATCAAGGTTATCTTTCAGATCTTCACTTAGGGAGTGTCCCAGATATTTAAATAGCTTCACCATCTGGATATGTGTGTCACCCAAACTATCTACCAGAATGAAGTCTGGACCTTTACACTGCAATCTTGTGTATAATGTGCAGAGATTGAAATCAATTTTCTCAAACCTTTTATCGAAGTGCTAAGAAGTACCATATCATCAACGTAGCTCAAGTTATTAACACAAACATTCCCGGCTCTGACACTCCTCAGCTCACTTCTAATAATTTCCTAATTAATTATTTAATACAACACATGAAGATTTAAGACCTTTAGCCATGGCCGAAGCCTCCCTGTCCAAATCTAAACAAAATATTAATACAATTTCCTAAACTACTTTAACGGGAACCAAACGTGAGACTTCTGTTAAATAAACGTGTACTTACACCAATACACCAGCAAAACCGCGACCTTGGTGGTACTGCTTATTCTTTATTTAATATTAATATCGAAATCATTTTTGAAACAATTTTTATTAACGGGTTTTAATTATGTACACAGTCGTTAAAAGTTCAAGGAAAATCTGAAGCTTAAAAAATTCTTTCCTTTTAAAATCAGCTAAAAAGCTTCGGAAAGTAATCATTTTCTTATAATAAGAAAACAGTTTTAGTTTTTTGCGTAATTATTTAAGTTATGAAAATAAATTGAGCTAATCTAATAGCTTTAAAATGTTATTATGTTAATGTAAACAATACATTTTTGTTCTAAGCTAATATTATAAAAAGGAAATACTTTTGTTATTATATGTATGTATAAAAAAAAGTAAGTAAGTAGCAGCCCATTAATGTCCCACTGCTGGGCACAGGCCTCCTCACTCCGAGGAGCGAGGGTTTTTAGAGCATAGACCCACCACGCTGCTCCAGTGCGGATTGGCAGGCATAGTACACAAGTGCACTCTCTATTCCTTCACTCACATAGTCCGATGTGACGGGAGAATCCGACACGACCGGAGAGAGATCAGGCGCAGGACCGACGACTTAACGTGCTCTCCGAGGCAGGGGGTGAATCACACCGCCAACTTCCCAACTTCGGGCAAATATTGAGAAAATCTTAATAGAAAACTCAATATTGATATTTGAATTGGCCCGACCCGGGACTCGAACTCAGGACCTCATGTCTGTAGTCGAACATGCTAACCACTAGACCAATGAGGCAGTTATGTATGTATGTTAGTAACATTTTCACACACAAACTACTGGTCCGATTTCAAAAACTTTTTAACTATTAGAAAGCTGCATTTTCACTGAGCGACATAGGCTATATTACTTTCTCAAAAAAATAGGGTTCCCTATGAAAAATGAATTAATGTCTTGGGTTACATTAATTGTGAAACAAAAAATCTGTTATCGCGTGCGCTGCGAAAACTATCGATGATAGAACAAAAAAATGTTCTACAGTATTATAGAATGTATTAATGTCTAAAATAATCCGTGATACCATATGGCAAACTACTGTAGTTATGCCACTATACTACTTTTTTACATTTTAAAAATTAATATAAGCGTCGATCAAACCATATTATTCATCCCTCTTTATTAATCATTATGCTATTAAATGCTATTTGCCTCTTTGGTCTAGTGCTAACCATGTTCGACTACAGACACGAGGTCCTGGGTTCGAGCCAAATCAAGCCAAATCAAAACTGAATATTGAGTTAAGTATTATTACGATTATCTCAATATTTGCCCAAAGTTGGGTAGTTGACGGTGTGATCCACCCCCGTGTCTCAGAGAGCATGTTAAGCCGTCGGTCCTGCGCCTGATCTCTCTCCGATCGTGTCGGATTTCCGTCACACCGGACTATGAGAGTGAAGGAATAGAGAGAGTGCACTTGTGTACTTTGGCTGCCAATCCGCAGTGGAGCAGCGTGGTGGTTCTGTGCTCTAAAAACCCTCTCTCATATGAGTGAGGAGGCCTGTGCCCAGCAGTGGGACGTTAATGGGCTGCTACTTAGCTTACTTAAAAATACCAAAAACATTGTGCAATATTTCGTAATATTATGCAATACGTGGTAACATTAACGAAGAGAACATTTTTGTGAGGATAGTCTTTCGAGCCGCCTTGTGGTGTAGTTGTTAAGCTGTCGGTCCTGCGCCCGATCTCTCTCCGGTCGTGCCGGATTCCCACCACATCGGACTACGAGAGTGAAGGAATAGTGAGTGCATTTGTGTACTATGCCTGACCATCCGCAGTGAAGCAGCGTGGTGAGTCTATGCTCTAAAAATCCTCTCTCATATCAGCGAGGAGGCCTGTGCCCAGCAGTAGGAAGTTTACGGGCTGCTACTTTATATTTTGTGATATTTTATTGAAGACTATTTTAATACCTGTAAAATACTTTTTAAACTACTGAAATCGGCCATTCGCTTCAAAAAACAACATAAAATCTAATATAACCAGTCGAGAAGTCCAGTGTCAAATGTAGCGTATAGGGAAGTTCTGAGACAATAATGTATTACAAATAAATCTCTTCTCCAATATAACAGGATTTTGAATATTGATATTGCATTTTGAATTTTTGTTTTTATGTTTAACAATTTATAATCAAGCTAAAAATTACTGGACCGGTTATACAAATTCTTTCATTTACTAATGTCCGACATTTTACGTAAATGACGTCACGAATTTTAAAATGTATTAGTTAGATATATATTATAGATAGTTAGTTAGATATATAGTTAGAAATAAAGCTTTTATGTTAGATTACTTAGACTTTCCATTGTCACGAGATCGGTATCTACACGGGTGAAACCGCGGGCCGTTGATAGTTAATTATACACTTATACACAAATTTTTGCGCATTTTTCAATGCCTACAAAAATATCCAAGTTTACTTCGGAGGAGAGTCTCTTGAGACGTGTCTTAATCCAGTTGAAATATTTTATTTTCAAATATTGTGCTTCCATAAAGGCGAGGATTTCTTAAACAGAATAAGAAATGTAAATAACAATGTTGAAAGTCAACCTTGTTTTTTCTTTTTTCAATAAAGTCACACCTTCACTATATTCGTCTTTTTTAAAATTACCGTCTGTATAAATAAAAAAATGGGCGTCCGTTGGTTATTTCAAATTAACAGCCTAAATGTGTAAATATTTGGATAGCAATTTTTTGCGGGTAACTTTACTGGAAAGGTAGTAAATAGCCACGGCTGAAGCCTCTCACCAGTCCCGTCTCAGACCTATTAGAAAGTACAGTTTCCTAGTGTTAGACTATAGATAGTAAGTAAAGTAAGTAAGTAGCAGCCCGTTAACGTCCCACAGCTGGGCACGAGCCTCCTCACTCCGAGGAGCGAAGGTTTTTAGAGCATAGATCCACCACGCTACTCCACTGCGGGTTGGCAGGCATAATACACAAGTGCACTCTCTATGCCTTCACTCTCATAGTCAGATGTGACGGGAAACCGAAACGACCGGAGAGACATCAGGTGCAGGATCGACGGCATAACGTGCTCTCCGAGGCACGGGGGTGGGTCACACCGCCAACTTCCCAACTTCGAGGAAATATTGAGAAAATCTTAATAGAATACTCAATATTGATTTTTGTATTAGCCCTGCTCAGACTATAGATTGTTGGGTGACAACACTGATAGCTCTGAAATGTTGGGAGTTTTTGAGCAATATAATTTCAACATTTAAAAATACCAAAAACAATGTGCAATATTACGAAATGTTATGCAATACGAGGTAACTGTAACGAACAGAGCAATTGTGTTAGGATAATCAATAATAATAAAAATAAAAAAATAAAAGAGAATTAGTGCTAAATTGTATAAATTCAAATAGTGAAGTAATTATTAGTATAGTACAAGTTGTGTATATTTAGATAGTAGAGATAATAAAAGTTGTTAGTTAATGTGAGTTGGTGTTTCTATAATACTAGTATTCCCTAAAGAGAATCGAACCTGGAAGCTCTAGTAGATAAGTAAGTATTTACACAATTACACCAATAAGACCGTTAAGATAATTAGCTGTTATCCGAGGGTATTACCCGCCTAGTTATCAATCCCGTGGAAATATGAGGAAATCCAGAAAGAGTTTAAATTGCGAAAGGTATAAAAATGCCGAATGTCAAGTCAATCGGAAGACTATTTTTAACATTTCGTAGTATGTAACTGTTTTTCGATTATATATGATTCCTTGGGAATATATTTATAATGTTGAAGATTATTTAGGTGACAAAGATGTTTGGAATAGATTCTAGTTCCACATGAAAGCTATACATTGGAGGCTACAAAAACTATATTTAATGGAGTAATTGTCTAGGTTCTGGTCAGTTTCTGCTCAGCGGGACTGGTGCTAGATTTGTTACCAACAGACAGAAATTTCAAAAAAATCGGATAGTGTCGGAAAATTCATCATGTGTGTGAAAGAGGTCTACCGTTTATACGAGTATATCGACACTGAAAAACAAACGCGTAGCGACAGGCAAAATGTTGCTTTAACAAAAATTTTGGATAATACTGCTAAAGCCAATCTGTTCAGCAACATCTATATATATAAAAGAGATATCCAGGTATCTACTGAGTTACCACGATATCTCTGGAACCATAAGCCATAGAGACTTGAAATTTGGTAGGAATATTACTTTTGCGGAGTAGAGGTCAGCTAAGAACGGATTTTGCGAAATTCCACCCGCAAGGGAGGTTGCGGGGGCGTTAATAAAAAAAAATTCAAATTTTCACATAAAAAAATTCAAACTTTACAATTACAAATTATATCTGCCATTTAATGGCATGTAAAACTTGGTCAGAATTTGTTTTTTTTTGTCAGAATAGTAACTATCAAAAGTAAATTTTTAGTTATTCCACCCTCAAAGGGCAGTGCGCCTATGTTTCTTATTTGTATAATAATTTGCCTATATATAAATGAAAATGCTACCTAAAGTAACATTCCACGCAAACGCTGTCGTGGGTTCAGCTAATAATATATATATACTATCTAAAAAGGTTTATCAATTTTAGATACTCTGGTCGTTAAAAACGGAAGTTATATATGTTTTTATAAAAAGTGTTTCCGTTTTGATGAACTATTTTAAATTTGTAGGTTACTTTCAACGTCGATATATAGATTCCTCGTACACATAAAATCTGTTTATTTTGTATAATTACATTAATGTTATGATGTTTTATGATAATATAGAGCAAGTCTTGTTAATTTTGCCTTTATCCTTTGTTTACATATTCGAAAGCTAATAACATAAAATCAGTTTCATGTTAACCACCCACATCAACCTAAATGTATAGAACTTTTGGTTTGTTTAAGTTGGAAACAGTATTGTTAGTGTGTATTATAATTATTATAAACCAGGCTACGTTAGGTTATACCTTAACGACAGCCTTTCTGGTGCAATGATGCTTGTATCGCTTTGCTGGCAGAGTTTCTGGGTTTAGTTAACGTTAAAACAAATTAGAAAGTCGTATTTTCAAATTTTTCTGGAAGTGGGATTAGTGGGAGGCTTCATCTTTGGAAATTGAAAGTGAGACAGGATGAATTGCTGTTGCTTCTTTCTGCGAGACTGTCATCTTTTCGAAGGTGGCAATGGAGAGACAACGACAGACAAACAATTAAAAATTTAGCAAATCAACTATTTTCGCAGTAGACTTTCGCACTAAATACAAATGATCCAATTTTTCACCGTGTTTTTTATTTATTTATTTATTAGGAAGCCAACGTTATATACAATGTTTATACTTATGCTAAATTTTATTATTTATATACTAAAGTTATACATTGTATATCCCACTTACAGGCTAACTTGGCATGCAATACAAATATGTTACGTCTACAATTATATTATATTATGCAATAAAACTAAAATATTATTAAATCTAAAAACTTACTAATACTATTTTGATAAAAAAAAAATACCAAAAAAAGTGGTGCGAAAGAAAGAA
>JACTOM010000922.1:923437-938418 GCA_015832385.1 Elymnias hypermnestra | reverse complement strand
TAGTACACAAGTGCACTCTCTATTCCTTCACTCTCATAGTCCGATGTGACGGGAATCCGACACGACCGGAGAGAGATCAGGCGCAGGACCGACGGCTTAACGTGCTCTCCGAGGCACGGGGGTGGATCACACCGCCGACTTCCCAACTTCGGGCTAATATTGAGAAAATCTTAATAGAAAACTCAGTATCCATTTTTGAATTGGCCCGACCCGGGACTCGAACCCAGGACCTCATGTCTGTAGTCGAACATGCTAACCACTAGACCAATGAGGCAGTCAATTAACAATTTTATGCAAAAAACAAAGATCTATTAATTTTGTACGATTTAATAATGACATACACTTATAGGATTGCAGTAGGTCATTGTAATTTTTGTGTGTCTTTAATATTTTGTCCTTATATGCTAAATGGCGGAAGAACTTTTTTTTTTTGGAACTTCGCGCGTTACTGTTCAGGAAACAGCAAGTATTTATATAAAGATATTTACGCTCAATTGAAAGTGTCAATACTAAATTGCCGAATTCAATTAATCAGCTGTGAGCTTTTAGGGCGGGACTGTATCGAGTACATCCGGTAATAATATTAGAGGAAATGGATTGCCACTTTCTGATTGTACTTTATGAATTAGGTCAATTTGATGCGAGGGACTCGTCGTATAATTTATACTGTTAAAAGCTTTTTTTATTAATCATGTAAAGATTACATCTCAATAGGTAAATTACATTATAGCCAATGAATAAAAATTTGTTGATTGCAAGTATGACTTTGTTGTTCATAACATTTTATTTAACGTGATATATTTCTGCTATCGGTAATTAGGTTTTAAGAAGAAATTTAACACGAAATTGTACATGTGAATGATATCTTTAACAAAATTAGTGGAGAACTTGTATAAAGTTGTAGCCAAACGTGATAGTCTGATTACTGATTGATTGATTAAGAGCAAAACTTAAAGCTATATAAATAGCTAGCTGAATTCGCGACTTCGTCTGCGTGAAATGCTTTTTTGGTAGCATTTTCATTTATTAAGGCAAATTGTTTTACAAATAAGAAACATAACCCGTACTGTCTTTTATGGATAGAATTTCCAAAATTTACTTTTGATAGATACCATTATGTCAAAAAAATTCTGACCAAGTTTTTACATACCACAAAAGATATAGTTTGTAAATGAAAAAATTCGAATTTTTTAAATTTACACCCTCGCAACCCCCCTTCCGGGTGGAATTTCATAAAATCCGTTCTTAGCTGACCTTTACTCGGCAAAAGGAATATTTCTATCAAATTTCAAGTCTCTATGCCTTATGGTTTCAGAGATATCGTGATATTGACTCAATAGATACCTAAATCTCTCTTATATATAGATATAAATAAAAGAGTGTTTACTAATTAGTAAATATAGTGAACAAAAATTATGACTCACAAGCACTATTTGATCGAATTTTCGCTAATTTCTAATTTCCGATATTTTTTTCAAAATTCCTACGGGAATGAGGAGTTCCAAAAGATTAATATATCAGATTAAGTCACAGTGCGATCAGATTTACTCGTGTTATTAAGATTCATCGTTCATGTCACAGAGTTAACGGATAGAATCTCGTACCTGGATTAGGCTACTTTATGTCATCATCTGGTAGGCGTAATATTAATGTTATAGTTAAGTAAAATTATGGTCGAATAATAGACCATTCAAGCATCCATGATAACCCATAATGGTAAATAATTAAACGCACCCAAACATGTGACCTCAATTATCATTCCAGGCCTATATTACGTGTGGTTATTGCATGGCCAGTGGAGGCTCATATTTTCTGGATATATCTGTGTATAAAGGCAAAATTTAATACATGTTATTCTTTATTTATCATTCAAGAAGCCGCTCATAGTTGTATAATTGATCTGGAAGAATGATACAGTGACACAATTAAAAAAAATTCTATGTGTTTGTCATTTAAAAATATACAGGATTTAGGGTTTTGTTGTGTATTCACATGAAATTATGATAGTTTTGGATTGTCATCTATAGCAGCGATATTTACCAGATAGACAGATAAATTGTAAGTAAGTAAGTAGCAGCCCATTAATGTCCCACTGCTGGGCACAGGCCTCCTTACTCCGAGGAGCGACGCCTTTTAGAGACCCACCATGCTGCTCCACTGCGGATTAGCAGGCATAGTACACAAGTGCACTCTCTATTCCTTCACTCTCATAGTCCGATGTGACTGGAATCCGACACGATCGGAAAGAGATCAGGCGCAGGACCGACGGCTTAACGTGCTCTCCGAGGCACGGGGATGGATCACACCGCCAACTTCCCAACTTCGGGCAAATATTGAGAAAATCTTAATAAAAAACTCAATATTGATTTTTGAATTGGCTCAATTGGCGGAATTCGAACCCAGGACCTTATGTCTGTAGTCGAACATGCTAACCACTAGACCAATGAGGCAGTTAGACCAATGAGGCAGAGATAAATTGACTCAGAGATAAATATTGGATGCATCTTATGTAACATCGATTGTATTCAACAGAAAATTCTGAAATTCTAGGTATGTCTTAAATCCGAGAAATACTGTTCCAAATCAAATCAAAATATTCTTTATTCAAGTAGGCTCAAAGAGCACTTTTAAATCGTCAGTAGTCTGTCCGTTGGTAACAAATCTACCACCGGTTGGGAAAGTTGAAACCGCTGAGAAGAAACCACGTAGGAAACTCCACGGTTACTCCTTTAATTATAGTTTTTTTTACGTTACAATGTGTTTCGGTTTCACGTGCAACTGGAATCAAGTCCATTCATCTTTGTCGCTTAAATAATCGTCAACATTATAATATGTATTTTGTAATAGGATATTTTTTACATAATTTTTAAAACTATGTGGCCTCAAACCAGAAGTGATTCGGGTATCTTATTAAAAATGCGTGTGCTCTACCCGACAAATGATTTCTGAACCTTCTTCACTCCTAAATAAGACATTACAAGTTTGTTTTTATTTCTTGTATTAAAATTGTGTTTCGCGCCTTTTTCTGTTTAAATGAATGTTGTCACGGATACATAAAATATTATTCAATAGATAGATAGCTTTATTCATTGGTCAAATTGTGGTACATTTTTTACAATGTTATTAACATTCTACCATTTTGTCTATGATCTACATATGTTAAACTAAATATTATTAAAACGTCATTAAGTAACTTAATAATGTATACATGTATATAAAAGTCAATTGTTGTTCAAGTTTCAAGTCTCGATAAAACTAAAAAGGTTTAAAAGGTATGTAAATATGACAAAATCCGTGGAATATAGTAAAAACAACAACTTAACTTTCCCGTAGAACCCATTGTTATCTGTCGATCATTTGAGATATGTCCTATCGTTAAGAAATCAATGTAATTTAAAAAACGTTTAGAAATCGTATCAATTTTAAAAGTGAAGTATTTTGTTTTTTTGCATTTTTTTGGTTTTGAATGTCAAACGTTTGATGTTCGTCTCGTGGTTCAAAAATTTAATAATATTTAATACAATATTATTAATTTAATTTGTTTTTTAAATTAGTTTTTGACATTAACAATTAAAAATTTCAGATCGCAACTATAATATTTTACGGAGTTTGGCGGGAATCTGGGGGTAGAGGCAGTCGATAAGGAATTATTTTCCACAGGAGTTTTGACCACACTTTTTCAATTTTTTTTTAACGCTGGGAAATCCTCGTGGATACCTGGAATACTCGGGAGGATGTTCCACGTTATGCCGGGCACATACCCGCTAAAACCCAGCGGTGCGCCTACATCACTCGCAGGGGGTCACGAGAACGCGACTGACAGACATTCGCAGCCCTGCCAGCGATTTGTCCGTTTAGGCCCAATTCGGTCAATGACCAAAAACTTACTCCGAAGGTGGCTTGCCTGAAGCACCTGGCAAGCCAACAACTACCTCGCGGGACCTCTCTTTGTTGGGTAACAGACCCCGCATCCGTTACCCAAAGGTCACCACTAAGGAGGCAGAAGGCATTCATGGGCCTCTTGCCTCCTACCGGCCTTCTCTTGCGAGTGGTCGAAGTGGTCTCGTCCGCCTCCCATAACCGTGTCACCATTTCGTTCCGCGTCATGACATTCCCGCAGTAGGAGAGCGTAGTACACCATGCTCACCATCATTCTAATGACGGTGGGGAGCGATCCACACCGATAAGCGCCAGGAGCGTGGCACGCTAAGTATCCCAGGCTGGGCACGCCTCAAGCGTGTGTTGGGCCGTGTCAACGTCGCTGCCACACTCGTGGCACACCTCGGCAGGCTTACACCTAGCCACTCTGCTGCTCTGCTTCCTAGCCAAAGTAACCGTGGCCCGACATAACCTGCTCTCTCTGTTTAATCATTCTTCTAAAACGGACCGGATTGCCGATAAGGTTTCCTGGCCCGCTTTTGGCTGACAGAGCCGCTCCCTCCATTTGGCTATCAGTGGCTTGTGCTACCCTCTTGCAATTTTTTACTAAAGTTGAAACATTCCGCATTCAACATTCAGCTTTTAGTCCGCTAGTAAATTTATATATAGTTCTATCAACATATATAATTATCATATAATTCTATTTATTAAGTGTTATTTCAAGAAAGTTACATGCCTAATTTCGAGTCAAGATCAATATTGTACTAAATTAATTTAATTATAACTACTAATTTTGCAATCAAAATATACCTTAAGGGCATGGAATATTAATCAAAGATTGCGAACCCGGTTCATTTGAACTGCCCAAAGATTTTCAAATGAAGGGCTATAAATTATTATAATATATTCAAACTGAAAATTAAATTCCATTTCAATATCTTGCGGCACATTTGGTATCATTTCTTCTATGAACTCTATTTGCTGTTATTTTGGATTTATCATGGACTTATTGACTTTAAGTAAAATAGAATAAATACCTGTAGAAAATACAGAGTATTTAATCTAAATGATAGACTTAATATATTGATATAGCTCAATAAATATAATTTACTAATTTTTATTATAAGTATACATAACAAGGATAAGTTTTCTGCTTCAAAGATATATTATAGTTATTCTTATTGAAAGTTGAACAATAAAAATTGACTATTTTTTATTTACGGTTATTTGTTTGTCTTTTAATATTTTTTATCTATTAAAATTGTAATGCAAAGTGCTTTAACGAAGTAATGTCCCTGCACATTATATACATAGTAATATTGTATTTATATTGTTATACGTAATACAATAAATAAAGTACTACATAATTCGTATTAAATTTTCATACTAAATATAACACTAGTGCCATAAAGGAGAAGAAAGACAAGATCCATTTTATATTTATTATACAAATTCACTGTATTTGAACTCAATTTTCTTCGTGAAATTTCTTTTATAGAGTAAAAACATACAATACATTGTAATTTTAAAAACCGGATAAATCAGTTTTGGATACTAAAATTTAGTTTTTGGTAAACGAAACAAATTATCTGGCTTTAAAATTATAATATACTAGCAATGCCAGGGTTTCCCAGGGTTTCACTCGTGTAGATACCAATCTCGTGGCAGTGGAAAGTCTACTAAGTTGGACTATAGATTTGTTTTCGTTATTATAAAGGTTTTTTTTCACTTAGTTTTTAATTACTTCCCTTCAGATTATTACATAATAAATTCGCTTCAAATGTCCTATTTTTAGTTATTATCACTGTTACACAGTACAGTATAAGGTATCTTCCAGTGAGTCTCGTCAAAGTCAGTCTAGTAGTTTAAGAGGTTTGCCGCAACAAACACTATAAAATAACTCAGCACTGACACAAATTACACCAACAATTTGCTTATTTTACAGAAGCGAAAATATTTGCGGTTCATTTCCCTTGTCAGAGACTATAAGATTTTGTTCGTGTCAGCGTCTTTATAGAAGAGATTTCACGAAGAAAATTGAGTTTAAATACTGTGAGTTTCTACAATAAACATAAAATGGACGTTGTATTTTTTAATACATTATGTTATACATGTGATATTAATAAAAATAGATAATATTTTCTTTATGTTTTGAAAAGTTAATATATATAAATACCCGGCTGAGTTTGTTGTGGAAGGAAAGGTGCGAAGGAACCCTTGTACCTTAGATTTTAAGCCGTTCTTTTAAACCATCATCAGTCGTACATTAGAATTAGTATGTGGAAACATATATTTGACGATTCAAAAGCGCTATAAACGCCTACTTGAATTATGATATTTTGAATTTGATGAATAAATAATAGTTTAAAAAACATAATGCTATAGAAGATTTTATTTTAAAGCGTGTTTTTTAACTATGTACTTTCGATATTTAGGAGTTATTCGTGTACTATTTGAATTATTAAGAAAGACGCCTGTCATAAATAACCATATTTATTTTTCTAATATAACCAGAAAATATTATTCCTTTTCCAATTAAGTACGTTGTATATTTCATTAATTAATTTATACATTTCATTAATGAAATAAATTCTCCTTAACAGCGATTTGAAAAGCGGATGCACAGCGGTTGGCGGGCCATTCCATCCTAATCCTGGGTTCCTCTTAACTGCAGTTGAGGGGTTGAGGCACTGCTTCCTTACCTGGGCATCTTTATCAGGCATCAATTTGACGCTTGGTAAACTATTTTGCCCACAATGATTCGGGCTGGTTCCCACCGGCTACGGTAGCGGGCCCATCCAAGTCAATTCCGTGAGTTGTCCAATCAGGGTCTCACCACTGCCATTACGTCGTTTTCGCTGTCATCAAAGCCTACGTCAAGAAGCGGTGACGGCAGGAGTACACGAGGCAGGGGACGCCGAGTGTTTGCCGCTATTGGGTGGCAATGCCGTTAAGGTGTGTGAGTGTGTGACAATTTGTATGCGTGACATAACAAACTCCTCACCAATTTCCGGACGAACACCTCCAGGGTGGGCATCCTGGTGTCACGGTGGATAACGTCATTTCTGACGTACCTAGGGGCTCCCACTATCATACGTAAGCACTTTTATTCTGTTGGATCTGCAGCGTCTTTCTCTGGTTCCCCTAAGCAGAAAGGGTACCAGGAGCCGCATATGTAATTTGGAGCGGACGAAGGCTCCGTAGACTTTCAGTTTGGCTATTACTGGGAGACTTGAGGTAAAAAGCAGCCGCAGCAGCGACCGAGACGCCGTAGATGCGGCACCCCAAGTACTAGTAGTTTTGTCCCGGGAGTGGCAAACTTACATAAGCGTCAAATAGATAGACTGCCTCATTGGTCTAGTGGTTAGCATGTTTGACTACAGACAAATCAATATTGAGTTTTCTATTAAGATTTTCTCAATATTTGCCCGAAGTTGGGAAGTTGGCGGTGTGATACGATGTACCCCCGTGCCTCGGAGAGCACGTTAAGCCGTCAGTCCTGCGCCAGATTTCTTTCCAATAGTGTCGGATTCCCGGCACATTGGACCATAAGAGCGAAGGAATTGAGAGTGCACTTGTGTACTATCACTGCCAAACCGTAGTGAAGCAGCCTGTTGGGTCTATGCTCTTAGAACCCTCTCTTATATTAGGAGGACTGTGCCCAGCAGTGGGACGTTAATGGGCTCTTATTTACTTACAAATAAATGTCGCTGTACTTTAAAACCCACATTTATTTGTACTTAGACGCAGCTACGGGGGTCAGCTAGAAATGTCAGGTACATTCTATCTCTCATCTACAGTCTATTTTATCTGCTGGAGAAATTCCTTTATAATAGTATTTAATAAATGCGATGTAGAAACCCATAAGGCACCATAGAACCCAATAAAGAGGGTTTTAACCTCACGAATACCTCAAAACGTTCAGTTATTGACGATAGCCGTTATTATTGTCGGTATTGAGGGGTCTTTGAGGGTGATTACAAGCGATATTGGCATACCAAATCCTGCTTACTACTTATGTCTGTACTTGTTAATTACCGCGACTTCGTCTCCATGAATGAGCCAAACGCAAAACATATAAATTAATACCTTGTGCTTCTTTGACTGGCAAACGTTCGCTATTCAACAAGTGGGTCAACAAGCTCTGTGGGTGTCTTTATTTAATTAAAAATACTTATTATTGTTTTTAAAAATATGGTTTCTTATTCTGTTTTGTACAATTTTCTCTTTCTAACAAGATACTAATAAAATCTATATAAATGTAATATGACTGTTGTAGAAAACTAATACAAATTTAGTAAGTAAATGATTTATATATCTAAACTAATTTTATAAAGAGGAAACATTTGTGTTATTGTATGTATGTAATGTTTTCACACAAAAACTACTAGATCGATTTCAAAAATTTTCTCAACATTAGAAAGCATTATCGAACAAACATTATCTACAGTATTAACGAACGTATTAATATCTACAAAAAAGTTCATGATACCATATGTTCAACTAGTGTAGATTGCCACTTAAACTACTTTTTTGCATTTCAATAGTTAATAAAAGTGTCGCCAATAATCAAATCATATAATTCACACATCTGTATTAATCCTTATCCTTTAAAATACATTAAAAGACCGTTTCAATGCCTGCAAAGTATTAAAATCGGACATTCCATTCAAAATATATAACTAATTTGAAAATGAACAAAATAATGTTATAATATAATGTAGTAGTATAACGATGGCCATATTTATTTTATTCACACATATAGACAGAAAAGACTATGTATTCCAAAATGACTGTTTTTATTCGTTAGCACAGTTCTTCTGGAATATTCAGTGGACATATTTTTATATATAACTGCCTCATTGGTCTAGTGCTTAGCATGTTCCACTACAGACACGAGGTCCTGGGTTTGAGTCCCGGGTCAAGCCAATTCAAAAATCAATATTGAGTTTTCTATTAAGATTTTCTCAATATTTGCCTGAAGTTAGGAAGCTGGCGGTGATCCACCTCCGTGCCTTGGAGAGCACGTTAAGCCGTCGGTCCTGCGCCTGATTTCTCTCCGGTCGTGTCGGATTTCCGTCACACCGGACATTGAGAGTGAAGGAATAGAGAGTGCACTTGTGTACTATGCCTGCCAATCCGCAGTGGAGCAGCGTAGTGGGTCTATGCCCTAAAAGCCCTCTCTCATGCGAGTGAGGAGGCCTGTGCCCAACAGTGGGACGTTAATGGGCTGCTACTTACCTTTTTTTACCTTTATATTTTTATATCTGTCTTAAAATATTTAAAAACTAACTTTTGTGTAACAAAAAGAAATCTATAGTTTGACTTAGTAGACTTTCCACCTTCACGAGATTGATATTTACGTGGGTGAAACCGCGAGGCATTGCTAGTCATTAATAAACAAAAATTGTCCTAGATTATCACTATGCATATCGAATANGCCTCATTGGTCTAGTGCTTAGCATGTTCCACTACAGACACGAGGTCCTGGGTTTGAGTCCCGGGTCGGGCGAATTCAAAAATCAATATTGAGTTTTCTATTAAGATTTTTTCAATATTTGCCCGAAGTTGGGAAGCTGGCGGTGTGATCCACCCCCGTGCCTCGGAGAGCACGTTAAGCCGTCGGTCCTGCGCCTGATTTCTCTCCGATCGTGTCGGATTTCCGTCACACCGGACAATAAGAGTGAAGGAATAGAGAGTGCACTTGTGTACTATGCCTGCTAATCCGCAGTGGAGCATCGTAGTGGGTCTATGCTCAAAAAAAACCCTCTCTCATGCGAGTGAGGAGGCCTGTGCCCAACATTGGGACGTTAATGGGCTGCTACTTACCTTTTTTACCTTTATATTTTTATATCTGTCTTAGAATATTTAAAAACTAACTTTTGTGTTATCAAAAATGAATCTATAGTTCGACTTAGTAGACTTTCCACCTTCACGAGATTGGTATTTATGTGGGTGAAACCGCGAGGCATTGCTAGTCATTAATAAACAAAAATTGTCCTAGATTATCACTATGCATATCGAATTAATGCCAAATGAGCAAAGTTAATTATTTGTATAAATTGCGAACATATGTTTACTATACTTTAAGAGAAATATAATAATTCGAACTAGTTAAATGTTAATTTTATACCATAACTTTGTGCTTTGAAAATTTCGTATCCAAAGTTCGAAAATCTTACTTCAAACTAACGCAAATAACGAAAATGAAAGTTCATTCGTACTCAATTTCATGGTTCACGTGGTCGCTCACAAAGTTAGATGAAAATATCATATTTAACGTTTACTTAATTTACATGAAATACTAGAGTTTAATTTGTTAGGATTTTAATGCAATCAAGGACTTGACCTTATAATTAAATCGCTTCTCTATTACTGGCAAGTTAGCGTTTGACTGTGAACCAACCCAATGCTAAGTAATGATGCAGTTTAAAAAGAAAGTCCGCTAACCTGGAATGAAGTATTTCACATCTTATGCTCCTTTCACACGGCAGTCCAGTTTTACAGGGTCGGCTTTTTACTGTATCCTGCAAAACTGGACACTGTGTTCACATGACAGTTCATTTTTGCTGGATCCAGTAAAAAGCTGGTCTCGGAAAACTGGAGCCAGTTATGAACGCGAATACATTCCTAAAAGTTCATTATCGGCTTTGGCAGCGAAATAGAAGATTCTGGGTTCATCCTATTTTGAGACAACGCTCAAATTTAGATATTTTTCTGAATTTTATGAGCGATTTGAGAAGAGGGAAGAATTTCCAATATCCCGCAAAAAGCAGTGTCCAGCAAAAACCGCACGCAGGAAGGCGTGTGAACACTGGTATTGAAATAAATGTGTGATTAAACGGGATCCCCCTTTTTACTGGACTACGAATCTAACTTCTAATGACGATACCGAATGGCACAATTCGACCGGAACGATCTTTTGCAGGATCCTGCATGCGGGATGCTCGCATGAGCGCTAGCACATTCACTGCAGAAAACGGGATCCTGCAAAAATCAGGAATGGCATGTGAAAAGTGCGAGCGTTATGGAATGCAAATTTTTGCAAGTATTCGTAAGAAAAGCTGATGATTTGATTCCCAGCAGGACAAATTCAGCGGTCTGGGAACCGGGGTAAGTTACTTCAAATAGGGTAAAGTGAAATGTTTGGGGGTAAAAACGAAACTTTTGTAAGTAAAAAGAATATATTTTTAATTTGCTTTTTTATAAACCTGCTAATATATTTTTCCATTTTTATTTGTTACAGTACCCAAAATTGTCAACCCTCAATTGTATCAAAAAAATCCACCCCCCACAGAAAATATAAATAAATGATATTTTTTTGTTATTTTGTAATTCATATGATATTTTTCATGTTTTATAAGACGACAAAACTATTATTATTTAAATTTTATATATAGCCCAATAATAAATAATTTTAAATTTAAATGATTATTTTCGGAAAAAAAAAATCACTTTTTTGACGAAAATGCTCTGATATTTTTTAAAATGTAATAGCTATAAAGTGAACAAAATATATATTATAAAACTTTAAAGCTTCATTGTTAAAAAAAAATTTGTTTGATATTTAATCTATTCTTTTATTTCCCCGAAATAACGGTACGATGCTGTGTAGAAACCAAGAGAGGGAAAATTGTCTCTTACCTGATTAGAGCGCTTCCATCTTAGCCTATATCATCACACATCATCAGGTGTGATCACATTTAAGTGTTAACTTATCAACTTAAATAAAAAAACATAATTTTCTTTATAGGAGTGCTCTTAAATAATAAAATGAAAGCCTCCATTTTAGGCATAGAAACCGTGTTTATCGTTAATCTTTGCGTGCCCCTTGAAGCCGAGTCATCTGCTATTCATCACAATTTGTCTCCAATGTCAGGACCGGGATCCTCTATGACAGGTCCAATTTATTTTGCTTCAATTTTTAACAAGCTTCTGTGAGATATTGTTTATTTACAATTATCTTCACCTGGTAAGTCTAAGATGGTAGAGTTTACTGAGTGAGAGGTAATTGAACACTTAACAGATTCTTCACACTTTTGACAGCCCCACTGGCGCATTGTGTGAGTATTTGCTTTGCTAGCAGAGGTTCTAGATTCGATTTCCGGCAGGGGAACTTCAGTGTACTGAATTGTTTCGTTTCTCTTTTCTCTCTGGGTCTAGGATTGTGGAAGGCTTCGGTAGAGGCTAGTTACATAGCAAAAGTGACGTCAAGCATTAAAAATGCTTTACTATGTAGGAATAATCAGAGATAAACTAGCCATTGCATGATTTCAACCTAAACTGCATCATTCTTTACCATCAGGTGACATTAAAGCCATCGCTAACCTGTCGGTGATTTAAAAAAAAGCAAAATTAGTTTCTTCGGCGCTACATTGATAAATTTGAAAATATAATATTCTATACAACTTGCTTTGCTGACAACCGCACTCACATAAACAAAGACAGGTAGATAGACAAAGTGAGCATCTACATCAAAGATTAGCGGCATGGCCGGGTATTTTTAGATAAAGAATCAACCAACAATCAACACAAATACAAACACTCTTTGAATACTATAGTTGGAGCTCTCTATTGAGAGAAGTTAGACGACATTAAACCTCTACTGCGAAACAGTTGTCGAAGGAGGTACTCTTCACTTCACATGACATTCCTTTTTAGGCACATACATACATTACATACATTACATAATGTAAGTAATTTAATTAATTTTTCCGCGGCGTTGGAACACACCTTCAAGCTTTTGGACTGGAAGGGATTCGGCATCAATATCAACGGCGAGTACATCACTCACTTGCGGTTTGCCGATGATATAGTCTTAATGACAGACACTATAGGAGATCTCAATACAATGCTCGATGACCTCTGCAAAGTATATCAACAGGTGGGTCTTAAAATAAACATGAATAAGATAAAAAGCATGTTGAACATTCACGATACACGATCCAATTAGGTAGGTCCAAATTCGAATAACGGGTCAACCGCCGAATTCAATTTGGATGAGCAGCGTTCGGAAAACTACGGGACATCTTTTCATCCACAATTCTTCAGTGCCTGAAGATTCAAAGTCTTCGAACAGCGGCCGCTGTAACTGTGGGCCTCGTAAGAAGATTCAAAGTCACTCAGTGGGCAATGGAGAGGGCTCTGCTCGGGCTTTGTCTGCGTGATCAAATTAGAAATAACTAATGTCACCTATGTAGCCTACCGAATTGCAAAGCTGAAGTGGCAATGGGTAGGGCACATAGTTCGCAGAATCGATTGGGGCCTGGAGGTGCTAGCGTGGCGACCTCGCATCGGAAAACGCGGCGTCGGCAAACTCCCCACCAAGTGCACCGATGACATCAGGTGGGTCGTCGGCAGCCGCTGGATACAAGTGGCGCAAGATAGGGCCCCGTGCAATTCATTAAAAGAGACATTTGTCCAGCAGAGGACGTCCATCGGTTAAGACGACAACGATAATTAATTTCATCGCGACTACGTTCATACATACGTTCTAGTGCAAATGGTGTAGTCTAAACTACTGGCCAATTCATCGTAGTGTAAAATAGTATGTTTCTGTGAACATTGTACAGTCATTTAATAATCTTGAGCTACATTACAGCAGAAAGGATATTTATTTTCCTCTTTACCAGGAAATGGAATGAGACACTATATACAAAAAAGGCTTGCAATGGAGCTTTAATGAGGCGACCGTAACAACATTACAGCGCTAGTGTTTTATGAGAGTCTGGTCTCTACTGATAAGTCGTGATTCGTTCAAAGTAAATGTTTTTCTTTGCTTTAATCTGGAGGGAACGAATTATTAAAGTAACTAACCGCTACTCGCGACTATCAGTAGAAGTTAGTATTGCTGTATCTAGTTTTTATAGCACACAGAATCAATAATGATTGTCTCAGTGGGGTGCCCATATTAAGACTCTGGCAAGCAAACTTAGTTCAGCTGCATTTGCTGTTAGAAGAGTAAGGCAGTAAACTGATGTTGAAATGGTAAAATGGTGTATTTCTGTTATGGGGTAAGGCGACAGACATTGAAACTAACTTTATATGGCAAAAAAGAGCAATGCGTGCACTATATTAGGATTTCGCGTTCCCTTAAGAGAAATTCAAAGGAATATCAATTCTTACAGTACCGTCGCAATATATATTAAATAACATTTTATATATCCGTGATAATATTCAATTATACAGCAAAAGGAGCAAACCACACGCTTGTCATACCTTATTTTAGAGTGAAGAAAGTTCAGAAATAATTTGTCGGGTTGAGCACACGCATTTTAATAATCAGTTGCGCTCCAACAGTCGTTGCGAGCGGACTGGTCGGCACTTGCATACGCTCGGTGTTATGACTCATAACGAGTCACCTATTGTTACCGTTGTGATAAGGGAGTGCCATTTCGTGGAACTTGAAACATTGTCGGTAATTTACCTATTCAGGTATTTATAACGGTCGGATTGGTTTTATTGGTTTTTGGAATCGTTATCTGTCTTTGTTAATTTTCATTGTTATACTATCTTGTTATTTCTTTCGGTTATTTGTTATCTGAATGCTTTGTTATTTTTATGTTTTTTTTTTGTTTTATTTTGTTTGTTTCGTGTTGGTTTAATGATTATTTGTTTGATTTGTGTCGCTCAATTCTAAAATTTGTTGACCATCTAATGGTGCTTGCCCCGTCATGTCCAACGGTGGTAATGCAATGAAAGGGACTTCTAGTTCCCGTAAAAGGGAGATAAATGTCTTTGTACAACCGGGTGAAGACAATGATCGCAATATGATGTCTGATTCCGATGTCTCTGTGCCATCTAGCAGAGCAAGCTCTGTATGCAAGGGTGAGAAGGTGGCGCGGAGGGGCCGAGGCACGGGGATCGCCCAAGCTAGGGCAGAACAACGTAGGCGCAGAGAGGAAGCGGAAGAGGCGGTTTTTAACAGGTTCCTTAGTGAAAGGGCTAAGCACCGTGGTACGACCGACTTAAATACAGATTCGGAGGATCTTACGGCGTCTGAGACACAAGCGGGAAGGGTTAGCCCTCGGCATTTAAATAATGGGGATTTGAAAGCTTTAGCTGGACAAAAACTCGCTAGCATCATCAAGGTGGTCCAAAAA
>JACTOM010000922.1:892222-921651 GCA_015832385.1 Elymnias hypermnestra | reverse complement strand
ACGCATTTTAATAATACGCCAAATCACATCTGGCTTTACCTCCACATAGTTTTAAGAAATATGTTAAAAACGTCCTATTACAAAAAGCATATTATAATTTTTAAGATTATTTAAGTGTCAAAGATGTTTGGACTTGATTCCAGTTGCACATGAAAGCTAAACACATTGTAACTTACTAAAACTATGTTTAAAGGAGTAACCGTTGAGTTTCTTGTTTCTTCTCAGCGTAATCTACTTTCCGAACCGGTGGTAGATTTGTTACCAACGGATACAGTACTGACTATTCAAAAATGCTTTTTGGCCCTATGTAAACACTTTTCTCTGTGACGCCCACTTTATGTATCTATTTTTACATCACTAAAGATCTGTAACAATTATCTGATATATATACTTTCACCAAGCTTCAGTTGCTATTATGTGCTGAAAAAAAAGCATGAAATATATCCAGTTCTAATTATCATTAAATTATTAGATATCTTTATCAAAGCTCTTCAAAATTTTCTAGTTTACATACATATTTTCATCCATCAAGTTATATTTTAGGATAGATGGTATTTTATATCCGTTTTCAAAGTTTCTTACACCAAAAATTATTGCAACTAAATTTTGATATCCATAACATCATCTAAAATTTTGCAAGAAGTAATTTTATCAGTATTCTGTGAATTTTTTTTCGCAAATTTGTCCGTCTATATTGTGTGTCTGTTGTAATATTTTTAATTTCTTTTTACTATTGTTATACTACATGTTATGTTATATTGTATCATATTATATTATTATTACTTACAAATATAACGCTACCTCAACATTTCACAAGGGTTGTTTGGAAGATCACTACGCAGTGATAAGGCCACCCATTGCATTCTTAATTTTGTTGTTTATTCTTATTCAATTTGATTTTATTTTCATATTATGTGTATGTTTTGTTTTACTTAGATTATAAGTAACGTATTGTTAAATGTAGAATGGAATAAAGAGCTCTATCTAGCTATCTAGTAAAGGAAGCGAGAGAGGGAGAATGCAGCGTATGCGCCCCCAGTTGGACTCATCTGAGGTACCAGGGACGAATGCGGAAGCCTGGTGCCTCACATATGGACGAAGAGGGTTCCGCTGGGTTTTAGTAGGTATTAAAAGGTCTCCTCCCTCGTCGAGTCAGTCGAATTGACCCACGAAACGTTGTTTTGACATATAATTTAATTCTAGTATATATTTTGGCGATAGAAAGGTTAAAATTTAGAGTTGTATGTATTTTGTAATGCTACATCATGATAAAAACAAATACAAAATACTTTGTCTAAAAATAAATAAACAAATTAAAGTGTGGACCACATTTAGCATTTAGGGGTATAAAATATAGATATTGATAGATTCTTAGATCTACCTGACATGCACACAAAATTTCATAAGGACCGATCGAGCCTTTTTGGAGGAGTTTAGCAACAAACGTCGCAACGCGAGAATTTTATATATAAGATCCAAAAAATCATACTATATGGGGATTTGTAAAATGTTATATTTATGTAAAACGTGGAGGTGGAATTACCTGAATAAATATATCATAAATTCACGAAAGGTTTTCTTTATATTCAGAGATTTTTTCGGGGCTTCCTTTATTAAAATCATTACTGTATATTATAAAAACAGTTTTACACTGTGCGTTCATTATGAAGGCTGATGGCACAGGCACACTAAACTCAGTTGGGTATTGCACAAAAAATGAGTTTGAGCAATCTACTCAGTTCCAGGCATTATCGTTCATAACCTTTATATTATAATATGATTTTTCAATTAGATTACGTTTATTTACTGGATATGAACACTTTATGTATAAAAGTAAGAGTACAGTAAAAAACTGGCAGAAACGTGTTACCAAGCTTTATAAAAAATTGTTATTCTATAGTGCTCGACTTCTGTTGTTTGCCTAAAGTAAGTGATTTAACGACGTCCGCTTTAAATTCATCCAAGGTACAGACGACTTTTTATCAAGATTAGCCTTTCTGAACCAGCTACTGAATTCAGTTAATGGCATATTAATCTTAATAAACGTTTTAATTTGTTTCCCATTCCCAAGGGAAATTAAAGTGGCAGATTGAAATTATACGTGCCACTTTTATAAATTTATAATAAACCCTTATTTTGCAACTACGTCTCATGGATAGATATACTTTATTGCAGACGGAATTTAATTTTCTATATGTTATTACATGAAAATATTTATGAATACTTACTTTTTGTGAAAAGGAGGAAAAGTAGAAAAGAAAAACGAATATAATGAAAGGTTAAAGGTTAAGCAAATTTTGGTATAGGAGGAAAGGATCATAGAAGAAAATGATGGGTATTTTATTCCCAAATATTAAGAATAAAGAACTATAATAGATTAAATAAAAATAAGTGATAAGGTAAGTAAGGTAAATAGCTGCCAATTAACGTCCCACTGCTGAGCACAGGCCTCCTCACTCATAGGATAGAGGATAGAGCATAGACCCACCACGCTGCTCCACTGCGGATTGGCAGGCATAGTACACAAGTGTACTCTCTGTTCCTTCACTCTCGTAGTCCGACGTGACGGCAATCCGACACGACCGGAGAGAGATCAGGCGCAGGACCGACGGCTTAACGTGCTCTCCGAGGCACGGGGGTGGATCGCACCGCCAACTTCCCAACATCGGGCAAATATTGAGAAAATCTTAATAGAAAACTCAATATCTATTTCGAATTGGCCCAGACCCGGGACTCGAACCCAGGACCTCATGTCTGTAGTCGAACATGCTAACCACTAGACCAAGGCAGTTAGGCGTTAGGTTAGTAGGCGATTCCGATTAAAAAAAATATATTTTTAAAACGTTTTATAAATATGGTTGACGCTCCATCATATTAATAAATCGACGCGGATAACATCGCGTAGTCATTATTAACTAAAATGCCATATATATAATTTGTTATTAAGAATTACGCCTGAATGATAAAACTTTGCTAAGATTCCAACAATTCTATTATTATAATTGCTATTATACTTTACGAGCTCGTGGGAGACAACACCGGTTGCCTTGACTCATTGGATTCGATCGCTGAATCTATAGTATAAAGCTAAATAAATATTTTAGATTATCGTGTGACGATCATCGTTTGGCTAGCTTTATGCATATTTGACTTCAACTACAAAAAAATCTTGAACTGTTCCATGGTCTCCGTTTGCGTCATCACTTTGCAGGAGTCTATTATCCTCCAAAAACGTCACTCCTCATTATGTATTTTATAATTACATCGATAGAATTGCAAAAGCTCATTACCAAAGACTTCGCCATCACGTGAATTAACTTGAGGACAAAGAGGAGACGTGAAAGTGCAGTGACACAATATAGTGTAGTATAGTATTTTTAAGCAAGAACTCGAGAACAGTGTGAGTCAATAGACATTATAGTAAACTAAGCATAGTCGTTGGACTCTAGACTTAGATAATACAATTACATATTAGGTAGATTAGCTCAATGTATTATTATAAATTAGTCTGTAAGGCTAGATCGTAATCTCATATTATAAAACAACCATTGGTTGGTTATAAAAAATATGTATTTATTTTATTTATTTAAGGACCCCCAGTTACTATTAGATTGAATGTGCTTATAACATTAAACTTACATCTACAAAGGACAATGCTGTTTTTTTAAACTCAAGGTTGTCTGGAAAAAATCGCTATTCAGCGGTAATACCTATTGTACTTTTATTTCTCTTATATTTAAGTTTATTTCATTGTATATTATTATTGTAGACGTGCAATAAAGTGTATAAATAAATAAATAAATGCTTAAAATGTACGGGGAAAAAAACCCAGGCACGACACAAACGAAATGTAACTCATATTAAATGCATAAATGAGTAAATACTGCATATGACATCATCGAAATGGCTATGGCTAAATGGCGATGGCTAAATGTGTGATATTGCTTCTCGAAGTTTGACGGGGCCAGTATTCAATGTAATAGGAAAATGAGCACTAATAGCTAGAGAGTTTTGGTTCAGAGGTGTATATTAATAATAATAATAATAATAAAAGGACTTTATTTAGCAAACATGCAAAACAGATACATTGATATCTTAAAGTAAGTTATAGCTAAAAAAAAGAAAATTAAAAAAAAAATATGATATGCAACTACAAAAAAAAAAACAGTAATTGCATGTTAGCAAAAAGGTCGTGGACTCAGCTACATGCTGCTTTTCAGTCCACGCCTGGTGCCACTGCTGCCAACACAGGAAAAAAATATATTAAAAAAAGATACGTGAAAGAAGTTCATGAATGATGAACAATAAATAACTTTGTGTTATTACTACAAACACAAAGTTATTCATTCTCTATTGGCGAGAATAACATACAAATAATGAAAGGTGAGGATACAAAATGTGGTTTATTTTAATATTATATTGATTTTCAATGTCTACAACTACATAATTTAAAAATGAAGCATGATTGAAATGTTCTTGATGTTTAGTCCATCCTAAGTACCAACTTCAGAGTCGTAATTATTTTATTAATGTATAGTAGCTATATATGTTCTAGTGATATCGTAGTATGCATTGTTTTTTTTTACGAAATCAACGATTACGTTAGTTTCTTTAAAAATTAACTACTAGGAAAAGGAGCATATTAATAGAAAATTCGAATAGCAATATCACACATTTAACCATCGAGTTCAATGATGTCTCCTAAGCAGTATTTACTTACTCATTTGTATTTTTAATATTTCGTTTGCACCGGGCCTAGGCTTTTTTTTGAAGCATTGTCCTTTATTTAGTCACATTATATCCGCTCAAGGAACAATCCTGGTGTTGACCACGATTTTTTTAAATTGATAGCAAGTTGGCGCTTGACTGTGATCTCACCTGACGGTAAATGATAATACAGTTTAAGAAAAATGTGCGATAATTTGGTAAGAGGAAATCTTTTTGCTTGGCGGTACGTCTTTGCTTTCACTGCGCCAGCAAAACTGTTAAAACGATGCTCAGACACGAGGAACCGATCCGAGATAGAGAGCGAGAGAGAGAGAGAGAGAGCGAGAGAAAGAGCGCGAGAGAGAGAGAGTAACTTTTTAAGATAACCACAGGATGTGTTTAAATTTAGTTAATCTAAAAATACAATAAAAATATATCAATGAAACGATGTAAAGGTATGGATGCATACTTATTATAATAAACATAAGATCTTTGATATCAACTTGAGTAAATAGACCGTCAACAATATAAGGATAATATTAATTTGGTTAAAACACGTTTATATTACAAACTTGTAAAGACACTCAAAACAAAAAAAAATATGAACATTCGGCCGTATTTGCTTTTGAGAAAGAAACCCGGGAGCTTTTTATTGACATTTGAAGGTTTTTTTACGACACACTGTAATTAAACATGAAACGGTAGCGAGTTGAATTGGGAATTAATGAATTGTATTTTTTTCCTTTTTGTAGAGCTATTGTGTAGTCAACACGCGTAGCCCCACAAAGCTCGTAACAAAAGAGCGTATCGTTCACTTTATATATAATATTTTTTGCTGTAATAGTTTGGTTTTAGGTAAAACATAAACAAATTCTTTTATGTACTACATAACTTGATCCAGTACACAGTGTTATTACACGCCGTTTTTTCGAAGGTTTCACACAACGAATTTTCAGATTCTATGGAAAATTTATAAACACTACTACATTTCACCTGTTTTTATAACGAAATGATAATATTTCAAAATAAATTATATAAAAAATTAAGTCCAGTCCTTAACTGTGAGTAACGTAATATTAACATCTGTTACAAGCTTTCTCCTAACACGTTGTATAAACATTGCTTACCGCAGAGTTTGACCTCTATAAACTCAGATTTTGATAATTTTTAACCGACTTCAAAAAAAGGAGGAAGTTATCAATTCGTCTGTATTTTTTTGTCATTTACAATCATCTCATCATCTTTCACATTTCATCTACAATAAAAAAATATACGCAAATTCATTTTTTAAACTAGATATCTTTAAGTATAAGCCCTGTTCTCAACTAAGTTACAAAAGCATCATATAGATAGATAGATAACACTATTATTGTACACCACAAGAAAACTACAGACAGGAAATAAATAAAATAAATGAATAACATTTTATTTTCTGATATTACACTTTTCTACACTTACTCAAAATAAAATACAAAACAGGACAATAAGGCGGCCTTATCGCTATGTAGCGATTTCTTTTAGGCACCCTTAGAGTTAAAGAGACTGCTAAAAGACAAGGGATAGAGTGTGGCGACTAATTTATGGAATAATATAAATACATATACACACAAATATCTACATATGTATGGTAATTTAAGCCCCACATGCGTACACCTAAACGCAGACGAAGTTACCTGGATAAGTTAGTAATAATAACGTTTTTTAAATATTAAAATATAAGTTGGTCTCACGGTTAAAGATAGCAAATTCATCTCGGCTAAAATTAATGTGTAACATATAAAGAGCGAAATATAACGCTAAGAAATCTCGCACATAGAGAATTCTAAATCAGTTTGTAGCATAGCTTTGTAGAGTGGTAATTAACACTTGAATTAAAACAAACTTTAGATAGTTTGCTTTGGTAATTTGTTCCCGTTTAGAAAATACCCTGGGACTAATATTGCAAATCCTATTAGCAATGCTAATTTTGCGCATTTGAACCGTTTATATATAGGAAAAGTTATAACAAACAAAATCTCTGAGACTCATAGGTTCTCGTTCACGAATCTACAGCAGGCGCTACTAAGCTTCTCTTTATAAAAATAAACTTACGTATATACTTTCTAAAACATCATTGTGCTTTTCAGTAAAGGAACCTCGTCAGGAAACCAGCATATCCTGGGAGCAGATCTGGAGTATGTAAACCCTGCCAACCTGAAATGGAACAGCGTGGGTCTATGCTCCAGAACCCTCTCTCCTATGAGCAAGGAAGCCTGTACCCAGCAGTGGGACGTTATAAGGCTGCTATTTACCTTTTTATGCAAATCAAAATACTTTTCATAATAAGCTTTAGTTAGGTTCAAAGAATTGTTTAACCTGAAGTAAATCAGCTGATTTGAATCGTCATGAGTTCGTGATTAGGCAATCTTTTTTCTTTAGAAAACTGAATACGTGAAGAAGTAATACTAAAACTATTTTGAAGTAAAACGTCTTTAGGCGCATGAGGGTAAAATTTTTACAGATGAAACGCGTGATTAGCGTCACGAAGATGTGCAGCATTTTTTAATGCCAATTCGTATGAAGATAGTTTTAATATTTACAAATAACATGCATTTTAATTTGCCACTCGTCATTTAATAATTAATATACTATTTTTCATAAAATATAAATTAAAAATATTTCTTAAATTCTCTTTTCTAAATTTTGAATTAATAAAAAATATTTCTTATATTGACAAATAACACGTGACATTTTTATTAACAATGTTGTTGTTGCACCTTTTTTAACTATAGAAAATTGTTTTCATTTCCATAATTTTTTCGCTATATAAACCTATATTTTATTTATTTTTGTTTATATTTTATGAAAAATAGTATATAAAATTATTAATTCACGAATGGCAAAATAAAATACCAAATGTTATTTCTAAATATTAAAACTACCTAACCTTCAAACGAATTAGCATAAAAACGCTATACATTTTTGTGACGCTAATAACTCGTTTCATCCGTCAAAATTTTACCCTCATGCGCCTAAAGAAGTTTCAACAAATTCTGTGCGCTAGATTTGATAGACTTTATATGTCTATTGATTGTCGTAGTTCAATATTTCTCCCATATTGAATTAGTGATCCCGGCGGCACTGGTTGTTAATAGATATCTTAGATTGGGTTAAGACGATCTCAATCTATAATATCTGCAAGTGAATCTCGTCAAGTGAAACGCAGATTAATACACTTGAGATGTGATGATATCGATTTTCACGAGACGTACACAAATTAACTGCCTACTTATTAGTTAACGAACTGATAAACAGTTGTGAAACATGGAATGAGAAAGTAAATATCATTTAAGGGTACCACCATTATCAAATACCATCGTAATAGATAAAAGTCTCATCTATTCAGATTATCGTTTTCTGTCAAGATTTTCTCAATATTTACCTGAAGTTGGGAAGTTGTCGGTATGATACACCCCCGAGCCTCGGAGAGAAAGAAAGAAAGCTTTATTCGGAGCACTGCGAGTTACATACACTTAAAACAATGATAATTGCACCACATTTAAACAAAAGTATAAAAGCTGTGCAATCCCCACATAACCCCGAAAAGGCAAAAAAACTCGGCTTATGCCATGTGCCATAAATATGACACATGCCGCCGATTTTCAGATCCAGCTTTTAGTAACCCGTCCATTTAGCACGTTAAGCCGTCGGTATTGCCCCTGATCTATCTCTGCGAGTGTCGGATTTCCGTCACATAGGCCTATGAGAGTGAAGGAATAGAGAGTGCACTTGAGCAACATGTCTGCCAACCCACAGTGAAGCAGCATAGTGGGTCTCTGCCCCTAACATCCCTCTCTCCTATGAGTGAGTGAAGAGGCCTGTGCCCAGCAGTGGGACGTTGCTACTTTACCACAATTATAACTTATTGATATTGCCCAATTGGTTGCGACCAAGACCCAATTGCATGGGGTGTGGTCGCGATCAGTTCATAAACAAAGAAAGTTGCAATTTTAAATATTTAAGTAAGTAAATAACAGCCTATTAATTACTAACTTCTGGGCGCAGGCTTCTTCGCTCTTAGGAGAGACGGTTTTAAAAGCATTTGACTCGTCAGGCTGTACCTCTGCGAGATGACAGTCCATGAACATATATATAACAATAATAAATATAATCTTTAATTGAGTTTTTTCCATGAGGTTATCTGGAAGCAATTGCTGATTGGCTTTTGTAAATCATGGCCATTACTTGTGCTTTAGTTTTATTTGAGATGTATTATAAAAAGCATACCTATCTGGCTGTCTTTTACATATTCCTAGGTTTTACTTTGTGATTGCATTTCCTCTTATAATAAACCTTAACGCTTCCGTCTTTATATTTATCTTTAATAAATTTGTATATGTTATGTTTTTGTTATTCATAAATGCGGAATTCGATGACTAGAATCATTCTATATTCCAAATAGCGATTAAGGGAAGAAATTGAGGATCGTTAAATTTATGATATGCTATAGGACATAAAGTGAGCACAAAGGGATGTCTGTCAAAGGAAAGGGTCTACGCTTACGTCATTAACAAAATGATATACCCTTCATTTAAGTAAAACCACGACGAAATATGTAAACGTTACTGGTTTTTTGTTAGCCAATAGATGAAATAATTGCTCACAAAATCAAAAGGTGCTTTTTGAATAAACATACGTGCTGTTCGGAATTAGGGCTTGCACTCCAACAAATTCTAATTTATTTTGAAAATATGCGGGTGTTTTCGGATGAAATAGCACACTGTACAGAAAGAGAAAGTCCTTGTAGATCCCTGCGAAGATAATAAACATGTTATTGAAATGGCTGTTGTAGATCAATAGTAAATCAAACATAGCTGCGTGGAGCGTGTATTCAATTGATGTCAAGTGCCATTAATCTACGGGATTAATTGTTTGCACTAAGATCAGTAGGACTATACAGAACCCAGACTGAAGTAATTGTTGATGTTTAGAGTAACGGAATCTGTACTTATCTTGATGCTATTGCTCTCCAGCCCCCATAATCATGGGCTTATTCGTTTCAGGGAGATCGGCTAACATCAATGTACTGACTGAACTGAATATTCCTGAGCTTATGGGCGGTCGACATTATTTTATTCACGTAATCATCATTCAATGTAGTTGTTATTAGGTCTCTCAACAAGACTACTTTCCTGTACAACCCACTGTCATCAAATCAAATCAAAGATATGTTTATTCGAGTAGGCATATTACAGCACTTTTGAATCGTCAAATTATATATATATTTTTTCCCACACTCTGATTCTAATATACGTCTGACGATGGTACTCAAGAACGGCTTAAAATCCAAAGTTACGAGGGTTCCTTCGCGCCCTGATCCGAGAAGAACCCACAACAAACTCAGTCGGGTATTTTGTTTTGTTACCATCATCATTACAATATCATATTAGTTTACTATATTTTAATTAAAATGAGAGCAATTCTTTACTCCCACGCGTTTCTATCGTCTAAGTAGTCTTTCAACTTAAATATCAAACACCCGTTCCAAATTCTCCCGGACTTCTTTACTTGGATTGTAACCTGAATTCGACATCTTTTATGTATATTTATGACTTTACGTCCATTCTGACCGAACACGCTGTTACCGAATTCCTGTTTCTTTTACTTTCACAAGCAGAAAATGAACCACGCTCTGCTACCATGTTGATATTTAGGTGGAAATAAATAGAAATAAAACGACTACTATGAAAAACACCATGAGCGTATCGAAGACTTTTGACACATAAAAGCTCATTATAACTATGAATGCGTTCTTATCTGCCAACAACAATATTTTTTTTTATTTATAAGGTATAAAATGTTTGTGCTAACAAGGTAGCAGCCACTTACTTCTGTGTAACAAAAAACTGTTAATTTGAAATAACAGAAATTCCAATTTTATTTAATTGTACTGATGGACCTACTTGGTAACGTTATCCGTTTTATATAGACAAATATAAAAAAAACAGTACAAAAAAATGCTCGAATAGACCTTAAAATAAATTCGACATAATACAAATATGGTAATAGCATAAAAGCTTTTAGTGATACACTACAGGTTTATGGAGGACGAAAGGCAAAAACTAGAATAATGCTATTTTAAAAGCTTACTTTCCACTTGCGGCTTAACAGCAGAATTATTTATACGACTTTGAACACAGCTATATTTTTAATGGTTTTTTTACGTTAGCCTTGACTGTAATCTCACCTGATGGTAAGTAATGGTAAAGTTTAGATAGAAAAGCGTTAACTCTGAAATTTACTGATGTAAATTACTTTATCATTATGACTGATGTAAATTACCCTTTTGCAGACTGTCAAGTTGAGGAAAGTATCCTACCTCGGTCATGTCCATGGGCACGATAGGTACGAACTTTTTCAACTTATCATGACGGGCAAAGTCCCTGGTAAAAGGAGTGTTGGCCGTACGAAAAAATCATGGCTTCCCAAGATCAGACGCTAACTCAAGATTTCGGAAAGGTTGTTTTATAAAAGGGTTGCCTGGAAGAGATCACTACGTAGTGATAAGGCCGCCCGTTGCATTCTTTAATTTAATTTCTATTAATTTGTTATTTTTTTTGTTACTTAATTTGAAGTTTTTTCTTTTTTGTGTGTGTTATGTTTTACTTAGATTATTAGTAACGTATTGTTCAATGTAGAGTGCAATAAAGAGTTCTATCTATCTATCTATCAGAGAACGGCCTGCGAGTGCCGCGGAACTATTCCGCCTCGCAAGAGACAAGTTCAAATATCCTCAACTGACCTTCCCTGCTTTCGCTAGTCGGAGAGGCACTTTAAGATGACTGAAATCCCATGGGAACGACGATCAAGTTAATATATACAAGATAAATAACTAAGTAGTGTCTAAAATAGTTATATGTTAATTTGATCAGATTGCTCACATGTTATTTGTATTTGTATAGGCAAATTCTTAGTGGTACATTTTAGCTTGTAGGATAGTAGTTAGCATTGGCCGTAGCCTAAATTATACTTTATTTTAAATATTTAAGCTGACAATGGCTTCGCTGGTGTAATGGTATGAGTATTTATATTGCTGATAGACGTTCTTGGTTCGATTACCCGCAGGGCTAATTTAGAAAATTGTATTTGTCTTGCTGTTTGACTGGAGGCTTCGGCTGTGGCTTGTTGCTACCCACGCAAAATATCCCACGTTCCGGTACTCACAGTACTCTTTACTGTACACCTAATACATAAAACTTTTTTAACCCAAGTTTGGCTTGGAAGAAAACGGTTGTGATATAGTGATATAACCTAATAGTTCTGTTAATACTCGGACATTCAGAAATGTAACCAACTCTTTTTTATGTTATAATATGTATTATCTATTTCGCTTTGAGGCAACTGTCGTAACAAAATATACGTAGAGATCACACCAGACAATAGATCAGTTACAAAGTGCCCGTTACAAACAGTGCGTGTGTCGCGTCGAAGGTCGTCAAGCTTTTTTGTGATATTTTATGAGCTGTAAGTTTTAATTTTAAGATATGAGCCTTTAATTACAAGACGGACTTATTTCACTATCTCAAAACTTTAGCGCAATATGACTTTACATCAGTCTTAATTTAATAAACAAAAGATATCATTGTATAGTTTAACTATAAGCAAATATAAAAATCATGACATTTGGTAGTCTTTCATTAACATTTAAGTCCTAAGAGCCACTTTAGACACAACTTAGACTCGACGTAAGTGTTCGTGCGGGGCGGGGCAAACGACGGTTATTTTCGTTAAAAAGCTCGGGTAAATTACTGGGGCCAAAAAAAACGCGGCGGGACAATTTAAGAGTATCATCTTGCTTGGAAAGGAATTATTCTTTCACCATGTTTTTAAATAAATTGTGAGGTCGAGCATATTATTAGGCAATGAATTCCATAGACTGGTAGCCTGAATGGAAAATATTACGGTATGCCGTATAGAAATCATGTAGGGTTATATTACATCTTATCAGGTTAACACGCTATCATCTAAGACTGAATCACCACTTATCATGAGGTGAAATTACGGTTAAGCGCTACCAGCAACGAAAAATAAACGAACGATGAATAAAAATTACACTAATTTTATTGACAGTCGTATAAAAAGTTCGATCTAAATAAATTCAAAATGTCTGCCAAAGCATTTGAAATAAAAATCTTTGAATATTTCGCTCGAAATTTGTATTTTTGTTACATATTTTTGTCGAATTTTTCCTTAGAAATTTCAAAGACAATCACCGTCCTAAAATAATAATGACTAGACTTTATTGGCCCCACTTTTTATTCAAAGGTTGTCGTATCTTCCCTGAATTAATTTATTATTATGGTTCAAGCTTAGGTTTTCACGAACATTCCAGAAATAAAAATGATCATGTTGTTAACTAACGTATATTATTAAAATCATATTGTATTATCTTTGTAATTCATTTTTTTGTATAAAAGACTGAAATATCAGATCAAAACTTCTTGTTATTATATAAAAAACGATAAAAGTTTTTTAAATATACTTCTACTGCGTGAATTTGACACCTCGAGGCTTGTCAGATAAAACATTTTCATAATGCTAAAAAATAGGATTACTAAAAAATTTAATTTTAATTTAAAATGAAAAGCACGTGCGTACACACGTCAGAAGTGAAACTTCTTTGTTTATTTATACACATCTAAAGCTTTAGATTTCCGTGACTTAGAGGGAGGAAAAAGGAAGATATGTCAGGAATTTAATTGTCATTAAAATATTAAAAGCGTCGAAAATTAATACAAATAATTTATAGAAATCTCTAATGACGAATTGTAAATAAAAATGCCATGTGTTTTTTTTGTCATTATTAAAAATTATTAATGAAATTTAGTTTTTCAATTTAAAATTAAGTAAAGAGAATTTATGAAATATTTATATTTTATGTAAAATAACATATTAAATGACGAGTGGCAAATTAAATGCCACATGTTATTTGTAAATATCAAAACTATCTAACTGTTTGGATTTTAGGTTACAGAAGTCGCAGGTTCGAATCCAGTTTAATTTTATGAATCGCTTGATTGTTATTTCCAATCCATCGTGGTGTTTTTTCGTTTAGCCTGCCAACCCACAGTGGATCACAGTGATGGGTTTATGCTAAAAACCTGTGAGTGAGGCCTGTATCTTACCTATATCCATTCATTTATTTTTATTGATAAGCTGTTGATTTGAAATTACAAACAGACACTCTAATTCTGGTCAGTAAAACTGCCTCATCAGTCTAGTGGTAAGTCCGGCCACAGTCCTGGGTTCGAGCCCCGGGTCGGGACAATTAAAAAATCGACATTGAATTTTCTATTAAAGATTTTCTCAATGTTTGGCCGAATTTTGTAAGATGCTTCAGAGAGCACGTTAAGCCGTTGGTCCTGCGCCTGATCTCTCTCCGGACGTGTCGAATTTCCGTCTGAGTGTGGAGGCATGTGCCCAGCAACGGGACGATAATGGGCTGCTACTTACCCTCCCTTACCTTCTCTAATTCTAATTATTAGTATAGATGTCGTAACGGTACCGTATTATTTATATCAGCTGTAATATAAATCGCGAATAAGCATTAGTGAGTAATAAAATTCATTGCGTCACGTATTTTATCGTAGCAGATCTATCTTGGCTAACATCGTGACAAAATTTTAATACTTAACGGATTCAGGAATTTCTATAAGAGTCACAAGCGAAAATGATCGCCATTTTCATTATCCTATTTAAATTCGAATCAAAATTAAAAAGTTCTTTTCAAAATAAATAATTGTAAGCGCTTTCCAATAGTCGAATTCCCTTTCGAAACAAACTGTAAGTTTATTAAAGTGACACTTTTTTATGTCCATCTATTGCAGGTCGTTTAATAGCCGATGGCAGAGTGGGGGTAAAGTGAATGACTCTTGTCTCAGCAACTTGCAGAAATGCGGAAATCCTGATAGACTAGTTAATTTGTCATTATAAAAAAACGAGGGGAACAATCTTATAAGTCGAAAGTTTTCAGAAGTCACGTACTTTAAGTGGCTTAGATTTTGAAAGCATCGTGACAGGATTTTGATAAAGACAACATTATCTTAAACCTTTTTAGATGACCACGAAAGGAATATTTTTAACATATATTTTATATATTATATCTAGCTAATCATTTATTATATTATATTATACAGATAATGACAAACGAAAATGTGTTTTATGACGTCCTTGCATGGGTTATATGGTGAATGTAGTATGTAGAGAGATCAGTTATTTCTTTTTAAGATGATTAAGAATATTACTGACTCTTCTTAACTTCTTACTAATCTACATTTTAAATGCCAAAATCTCAATATCCGACATCATTATTATTTTATGTAGCTTTTTCTACTCACTAGATCCAAGAATTCTAATAATAATTATTTCATTCTTTTTACCTTGTTCATTATAGTTCTGCTTTTTGTTTGTTATTTTTGAATAGAAACTTTATTGGTATGTGTTTGGTTTATATAGTTTATAATTATGTATAAAATAACTGTTTGTTTCCCAAATAAAGTAAATAAACGAATTAACTGAGAACCAGCCTATTCATAGCAGTGAGCTTGCACTTGCTACATCCGGTAAAATTGCAATATTCAACAGTATACGAGTAAGAACAAAGTACCATGACACAGGTATAATCGTTATCTATTAGTGTTAATGAGTTTGTGTAAATTGATATCGGGAACATTAAGTGATTGAACATTATAATCCGAGTTAATTAACAAAGTGTTTGATTGCACCAACATGACCCACGAACGCCCACAGAATAAGAAATCAAATAAGAGGTCGGGTTCTCCGCCGACATCGTTATTAATTGGATCCATTATTTAATTTCTTATTCTGTGGGCGTTCGTGGGTAATGTTGGTGCAATCAAACTTTTTGTTAATTAGCTCGGATTATAATATTCAATCACTTAAATGTTTCCGATATTAATTTACACAAACTCATTAACAATCATAGCTAGGAACGCGACAGTTTCAATAGTCGACCACTCCTGCCGACCGCCACTCGAGAACTGCTGAGAGACGCGCCGGACTGCCACTTATTGACTCTGCCCCCACGCCGATACACAGATGTCGTCAGCGTTCCACAGACTATTACACACGGACCAGCGATCCATAGACTCTTGCACTCCGATATATATTTCTTTTGCCTTAATTTATGAAAATCCTACCCAAAAAACATACTACGCAGACGAGTAGCGGGTTCAACTAGTTACAATATAAAACAATATGAGAATCAGGACATTTGGTATAACGACATATTTAGTATCATAACTAACTATTAAATAAATAAACATGTTTTAAAATAAAACCCCGCAGTCATCTACTTACTTCGTAAGGATATGTCATTGAATGTCGCGAAATGTTCCCTTATAGTTGGTCCTAAACACCACAAGTAGATGCAATGTCGGTAAATTAAAACTTTATCGTATTATACACAAATAAAATAATATGAAAGAGAAAAAAGAAAGCACGAACTTCCAAAACTCCTTACATAGGAAGAAACGTTTAAACTTTACAATAAATGTCGATGTATAATTTTACTTTGAAATAAATTTAATAATTGGACTAAGAAATGAAAAAAACCCTTTATCAAGTGTTATCCACTTAAAGTTTTAATGACTAAAAATATGCATAAGATTTATATAAGGCAAATGTGGTGTGTATTAAACCTGCCAAGTGGAGCAACGTGGTGGTTCTATACGCTAAACACCCTCTCTCATATGAGTGATGTGCCCAGCAGTGGGACGTTAATGGGCTACTTACCTTACCTTTCAGGGCGAATGTAAACTATTACAAGGAATTGTAAAATGTACATATAAACCTTATTTCACTTCGATTCAACACTAGTTAGAGTATGACCTCTATTTTTATTATTGTAACATTGAAATGATTGTTTTTATTATCTATTATAAGATGTAGCCCTGCATTGGCATTACCAAGTTTAGTTAGCTTAGTATTTCACGTCTACATTTGAGCACAAGTATTCATTACATTAAACAATGGATCTCATGTTGCAATGGGACGTCACGTATTGCTAATGCCAGTGCTCACATTTGTATAAACTTTATTTCTTTGGCTCATTTAATAATCTTCTTATATAGAAAAACGAGTCCTTATATCCTTATGCCATGGAATCACGCGTGAACGGCTAGTTTAATTTAAGTAAATCTGCTTTTGTTATAGTCAGAAGGTTCGTATAAAAAAAACTAACAAGGTTACGTAGTACATCAGAAATTTATTGTAAACTTAACTACCATAATAAACTTGATTGATGATAAAAACATTTTAATGTAACCTTATAGCTTTGACATAATTGTCAGCGATTGATAGACGATTCGGGAGTTGAAGGCGGAAATTCTCGCAGCTTCTCACCAGTGCAGAGTAACTACGAGGGCTAGAGGGGAAACACTTAATGCCGAAGAGGTTAGGAGGGTCAAGATTCTTGCTGACAGAGCCTTGGTTCAAGCATGGAGGACATCGGGTCCCTAGTAGCTGGTAGGGCCGTAGTGGGGGCAGTCCGCCCTCGCTTGGAGCAATGGCTGTGCAGAACACGTGGATTGCTTTCATACCGGTTGGTGCAGTTCAGTGGCGTAACTATAGCGTGGCAGAGCTGGCAATTGTCACGGGTCCCTGGCCTAAGAGGTATTCGAAGCACATGGTACAAGACTTGCGACTTGGCTATTCTACCTATTGAAAATTCTTCCCATCAAAAGATTTCCCGTGGGCCCCAGCAAAAGAATTTGCTACGGGCCCCAGATGGTATAGTTACGCCATTGGTGCAGACGCTAAGTGGTCATGGCTGTCTCTGAAAATACTTGCACCAAATCGTTGGATCTGAGCTGTCGGCCACGTGCCACGAGTGTGGTGCTCCTGTAGGTATAGCGCACCAAATGGTGTCCCAATGGCCCGAAGTGCCATCTTCTGATGTCGCTGATCGGTCCAGATCTCTCGCTGACAAGTAATACGGGTGCAATACTTGTCAGCGAGCCTAGATTCTGTTGCCAACTTCTGCGAAACTAATATTTCGTTGAAGAAGCCTCGGCAAAGAGAGAGGGCGAATACAGTCGAAGCACAGTACCCTCGACGGAGGGAAGTGAGAAACAAAGACGGAGGTTTATCCAACTTCCGCAGTGATGCACCTTTGAGCCGGCTTTATTCGAAGGGGCCAGGGTGTAATGCCACAATGAACTTCTGGTCCTTCTATTCATAAATAACGGGGGCTCCACTGAGTTGAGTATTCTTCTAGTACAACCGGCGAGTCCGACACTTCCGTCTGGCTCCTAGGCGGGTTGCGTTGCCAGCGACAAAATATGCATGTATATAAATACTTTATAAGATACAATTTTTTTTGGTTTTATATCTTTAAGTAATAACACTTACAATATATATAATCATTATTCTGTATAATAAAATTGTCGATAATCGGCGAGTATCGGAAATGGTACACTTATTACACAATTAAGAGAAAGAATAATTTGGGAAAATTCGTAATTATTGATCGTTAATATTGGGAAAGGAGTAAATTTACTTACTTAAAGATTCGGGGCAAAGTGGTTAGATGGTTTCAAAGTCTACAGCAGAGATAAGGAGAAACATTGTTTTATATATATATGTCGGAGGGCAGGTGTCTGTGGAACGCTGGCGCCTGGCATCTGTCGGTAGGCGTGGGACAGAGTCAATAAGTGGCAGTCCGGCCCGTCTCTCGGCAGTTCTCGAGCGGCGGTCGGCCGGAGCAGTCGACTATTAAAACTGTCGCGTTCCTAGCGTTAGTGTTAATGAGTTTGTGTAAATTGATATCGGGAACATTAAGTGATTGAACATTATAATCCGAGTTAATTACTCAAGTGTTTGATTGTACCAACATTACCCACGAACGCCCACAGAATAAGAAATTAAATAACGGAGCCCATTAATGACGATGTCGGCGGAGAACCCTACGCCCCTGTGCTTTATGCTTCTCCGCTCGTTCTCTCTTATTCTACGACATATATATTTGTATCGAACACATACAACACAATACAAATGTGTTGTATGTGTTGGATATCCTTGCCAATCCGCAGTGGAGCAGCGAGGTGGGTCTATGCTCTAAAAACCCTGTGAGGAGGCCTGTGCCCAGTAGTGGAACGTTGATGGGCTGCTACATACATACATATTTGTATCGATGATAAAATCCGATATTACAGCACACGAACATCAACTATAAGCTAATAACTAAACAGGCTGGAATGGATCAATTTCCTATCCGCTTGCTCCACGGTAGCAATCCATCTATTGTAAAATTCCGGCGAAGACTTAGGATTTCTAAAGTGCCCTAGAGTGCTTTTAACGTGTTCAAACAATTCTGCACTGAAAGATTTAAAACATTTATGCCTTTAAAGATTTAAAATCGTTGTGAGAGAGAATACAACACAAACACATTCAAGATAAATATAAAAAAACTTAAGTGTTTTTTTTTAATAAAACGGCGACCTTATCGTTATGAAGCCATTTTTTATAAAAATTTTTGGATAAAAGGGGTTACAGAAAAGGAAAAGGGTAGGTTTGGTGAAAGATTAAACAAATGAGTATAATTAATAAAAGAAATAATAATAATTTACCAGTAAACAAATTAAAAGTTCGTGCGTACAAAGTACACATGTCAGAAGTGAAACTTTTTTGGCAAACTAATTTTTAGGTCTTGTTTTATTGTTATAGAAATCGTTAGTTTTCCGAGATTTAGAGGGAGGGAAAAAGGGAGATATGTTAGGAATTTAATGAATTTAATTTTCATTAAAATACTAAGTGTCGAAAATTAATACAAATAATTTATTGAAGTGTCAAGTGACGGACTTTAAGTAAAAATGTCATATGTTATTTGTAAATATTAAAACTACCTAACCTTCAAACAAATTGCATGTTGGTGACCCTAATCACGTGTTTTATCTTAAAAAAAAACACCCTAATGTGCCTAAAGAAGTTTCACTTTAAAATATTAAATTTAAATCTAATTATATAATCGTAAATAACATACTTATAAATAAAGTTATAGAATACTCAGCTAAAAGAGCTAAAACAAATCCCCCTATTCTAACTATTTAAAGAACCAAAAAGCTATTCATATAAAAAGATATACTTTTTTAAAGGACGTTTATTTATATTTGTTCTTTTATAATAAACAAGTGTAGACAATGCAGTAGTAGCTGAATTTGAAAATTAGTCAAATCACGTAATATAATATAAATTTACGGAATTTTATTAAGTAAAAATAATTATAAATGCGTGATTTACATTAAAAAGCTGTTTCTCGCGATGTCACCCGCGTTTAATATCATTATCAGTCGTATTATTGAAATGGATGGATGAATTTATATTTGACGATTGAATTTTTCAATTTGAATTTAGTTCAAAGTCACATGAACTTAGGTAGAAATATTTATTTACATTTCAGATTCTGCTTTTTTTTCCCCTTCACTTTAATTGAATGTGTCTAAAGCATATATTGGAGCTTTCTCTTAAGAGCTATTTCGTGGAAAAGCAATCAAAGCGTGTCACCTCATGTCGTTGTTACATAGACAGATCGACACACTGTATTAATGTGGATTTTGTGTGAAATAAACGAGCGATCTTAGGCTTTCATTATTTCGTTCTACAAATATATATATTTTTTGAAAGATCCACTTGTGGTTATTTAATTGTAAAAGCCTTATGTATGCCATACGAAGAAAGGAAAGATAAATACCCACTACCTCAAGTACACGAGGTTGGGAGTTAGGAGGCGTAGATTTGCGCTTCTTCTGCCTCCTCCCTAAGTTTCTCAACGGGAGTCTTTTGGAGTACCAGTGTAGATTGTGTCTACCGATGTCAGCGAATCCTATACTCCTGCATTTTCTAGAGTAATACAAAAAAGGCCCACTTCCTCATAAAGAAGAGAGGGTTATTAGCCCTTAGTTAATATAAGCATCTTTTTCTGTTTAAGTCATATTGTGTATTATCAATTTCGCTTCTCGGTGACTTCCGTAACAAAATATACGTAGAGATAATACCAGACAATAGAAAAAAAAATCAGTTACAAAGTGACCGTAACTAACGGTGCGTGTGTCGCATCGAAGGTCGAGGTCGGTCTATGGGCCGCATGTGGAAGCTCAGAGTCACTCAGCGTGCGATGGAGAGGGCGATGCTCGGAGCTTCTCTACGTGATCGAATTAGAAATGAAGAGATCCGTAGTAGAACCAAAGTTACCGACATAGTCCTACGAATCGCGAACCTGAAGTGGCAATAGGCGGGGTACATAGTCCGACGGACCGATGGATGTTGGGGCCCGAAGGTGCTGGAGTGGCGACCCCACACTGAAACCCGCAGTGTAGGCAGACCCCCCACAAGGTGGACCGATGATATAAAGAGGGTCGCCGGTAGGCCGCTGGAGCCAGGCGGCGCAAGGTCAGGCCTTGTGGAGGTCATTACGTGAGACCAATGTCTCCAGACGTCCACCGGTTGAAGCGACGACTCAGTGCTTATTTGTATGTTTGATCATTTAGGTGATGTGAATAACAATGAAAACCCTTGAGGTAAGTTATTACATCATATCATGTTGCCCTATGTAATATGTATTATATGATATTTATTAGTGAGGAAAAATGTGCGCGGGCATGGAACCCTCGTAAAGACCCGTACGAAAATATTCAACTTATAAAAATGGTATATATATATATGAGCCATTACATAAAAGCGGTCAAGCACGGTTTGGGCNGTTGTTACATAGACAGATCGACACACTGTATTAATGTGGATTTTGTGTGAAATAAACGAGCGTTCTTAGGCTTTCATTATTTCGTTCTACAAATATATATATTTTAAGTCATATTGTGTATTATCCATTTCGCTTCTCGGTAACTTCCGTAACAAAATATAGGTAGAGATAATACCAGACAATAGAAAAAATAAAAAAAATAAGTTACAAAGTAACCGTAACTAACGGTGCGTGTGTCGTATCGAAGGTCGAGGTCGGTCTATGGGCCTCATGTGGAAGCTCAGAGTCACTCAGCGTGCGATGGAGAGGGCTATGCTCGGAGCTTCTCTACGTGATCGAATTAGAAATGAAGAGATCCGTAGGAGAACCAAAGTTACCGACATAGTCCTATGAATCGCGAACCTGAAGTGGCAATGGGCGGGGCACATAGTCCGACGGACCGATAGACGTTGGGGCCCGAAGGTGCTGGAGTGGCGACCCCGCACTGAACGCCGCAGTGTAGGCAGACCCCCCCACAAGTTGGACCGATGATATAAAGAGGGTCGCCGGTAGCCGCTGGAGTCAGGCGGCACAAGGTCGGGCCTTGTGGAGGTCATTACGTGAGACCAATGTCTCCAGACATCCATCGGTTGAAGCGACGACTTAGTGCTTATTTGTATTTTTGATCATTTAGGTGATGTGAATAACAGTGAAAACCCTTGAGGTAAGTTTTATTTTTATGATATGACCCTGTAAGTATTTACATCATATCATGTTGCCCCATGTAATATGTATTATATGATATTTATTAGTGAGGAAAAATGTGCGCGGGCATGGAACTCTCGTAAAGACCCGTACGAAAATATTCAACTTATAAAAATGGTATATATATATATATGAGCTATTACAAAAAAGCGGTCAAGCACGGTCTGGGCACACATTTTAGGGTTCCCTAGTACAATAACCCAAAAATTGTGTATTAGACAGTTAAAATTTATCAGGTGTCTTTCCCTGTTTTCACATAATGTCATTATCGATACTTATATGAAGTTTTAATAAAACTAGGATTTTCTTTTCAGTTTATGATACGTCGTACTACAAAGACTTTTTTTACAATTCAAAACAATAGTTTCGCTGAAAGGGGATACCTTATGCTAATAAAAATGAGTAGTTTAAAGCTAAACATTTCTTAATTAAATCCCTGCACAAATAAATTCTTGACATAAATCTATACTATAGGGTCCAAACACGTATTTATCATGGATTAGTTGCAAGACAGACAACCTAGAAGCTTTGTTTTGTTAACTGTAAAATGGTGTAATTTAAATTGTAATATTTTGTAACTTTAATAAGTCAGACAAGTGACAAGACAGATGGACATGTCAAAACGATAAGTGTTTTTGATTTACTACGGAACCCTCAAAAGATATTAAAGGTACAAATTTACGCACCCCAAGTTGCTCAATTGAATAGCGTGTGTTCGGAAGAGATAGTCGCTGTCAGTTGAATGAAGGGGACGTAACTCTTTTTCATTTAGACCTCCTTGATGGCGGAAAGGTTTCTGTAGCAGCGGTCTTGGGGTCTATTTTCGGCAGGGCAAATTTACTCACTGAGTCGGCTGTTGCTAGTCACCCCCTTTTTCATGGGAAAACCTTCTAGATACCCATTAAAACACCCTTAGTGGCTCTCTTCTGTACGCATAAGCTGGTACCAGGCTCTCCGTACGAAGTTTCGTCTGGTGTCGCCATTGTGCGATGACTAACACATCTCATGGTTACTACAGTGTAGCTTAACGTGTATAGAATAGGGTAACTAGCCAAAACCAACCCAGTTCAGGGTCAGCACTGGCTTGGCCTACTAAAACCTACAATTTCGTAAATTCGTCCTGACAGGAATCGAGCCCAGGGTCGTCATTACTAATTCAGTTCAACATGCTCTGGTAGAATACCTGGCGTTGGGACCCCAGCGGCATCTATTGACGTCGTTGTTCGGAGGAAACCTTTCGCTGGAGGGCGTAATTGGCGCAATGCTCACCGGTGATAGGGAGTGGAGGGCAGTGGCCCTTTTCTGTGAAACTGTTATTTAGCTGAAGGAGGTACATGAGAGGCAGATGGAGGACGCTGTGGAGGAGTAGCAAATTAAAATGCCACATATTATTTGTAAATATTAAACCTACCTTACCTTCAAACGAATTAGTATAAAACGCTGCACAATCTTCGTGACGCTCATTACGCGATTCATTCGTAAAAGATCTCCTTATGCGCCTAAAACAAGTTTCACTTCAAAAACTGTTAAGAAAAACCCGAAATAGAAGATTTTCGAAAGTTTAAAAATCAGTTAAATAATCTAAAGTCAAGTGAAGCCTATAAAAACAGCCTTCTATTATGAAAGCTAGGTGAAACCGTTGGAGGTATTCGTTTTACGTATTACGTATTTTACGTACATGAATGGTATGAAGTTTTAAAAGGTTAAGTTTTCTTATCTACATTAGCCTATTTGCATTTTGGTTCATTTTTAATTAAAACAGGAATGTAATCTACATTTACCTTAATTGAGCGTAAAAAAACGTGAAGGTTTTGTATTACAAATGTTAATAAACTTGTTATGCTAATATTGCAACTTAGGACGGATATTAATTGTAAATACGAATAATTGTGTAAAAATGTAAAAAAAGTAGTCGGCTGTCAGTGAAAAAAGGTAGGAATCTCCTTTTATTACACCCAAAATATGATCATAACCAAAGTGGTTAAGATAATGGGCACATTTGTAATAAACATATTTTGAATAGAAAAACAAGTAAGTGTATAGCTGTTTTTTTTTCAATAGAATAACTTTTTGGCACCGGTCGTAGATTTGTTATAAACGGACAGGTAAATGACTATTTAGATGGCCCTTTTGAGTCTACTTGAATATATAATGTTTTAATTTTATATTAAAACGTCCTGTAACAGTGACCGAGATGAATTCTGAAACTACACAATAGATTTTGATTTCTTTTTATTATTAACAGTTCTTAATGCTTGACTGTGATCTCATGTGATGGTACAAGTGATAATACAGTCCAAGATGCAAGCGCGCTAATCTGGTAAAAGGCGATATAGCTCATATTCTTTTTACACTACATCGTACCGGAACACAAATCTCTTTGTTTGGCGGTACGCCTTTGCTGGTAGGGTGGTAACTAGCCAAGGCTGAAGCCTCCCACCAGATAAATTAGAAAATACAATTTCCTAAATTGGGGTTTGAATCCGGGACCTCTGCCAGCAAAGCGAGTACTCGCATCACTGTGCTAGCGAAACCTTTAAGTTGATGATGTTTAGCCAAGTTACATCATCATCAAAGATTTGTAAAATATACGTGTATACAGACGAACTTGCGCACGTCAGCTAGTATAATAATATATGTTAAAAGCTATGTCTTCTATGTGCATAAAATTATAAATTACACTGGTGAGGGATCGAATTATTTCCAAACCAAGATATCATTAAGTATTACTTCTGCTGCCAACTAAGTTACATCACCATCAAACAGATGGAATATTTAAGTGTTTATAAACGAAGTTGCGCGGGTCATTTAGTATATAATATAATGTAAAAAGCTATGAAAACTATATTCCATGTGCATAAAATTACAAATGACACTGATGAAGCATCGAATCATGAACGTCAAAGTTTTAGATCTCAATATGAAAAGCATATTCTGCCGCCTGCGACGGATACAACCATTTCTGACATGCAACCTGCTTCTGAAACCGTCTCTTAATTAAATTCTCTTGTTTAGATTAGTTTTCAAGTTCATATTACTTTGATAAAATCTATTAGGAATTTATTAGAGATCCAAGAGAAAATGGGCGTTTTGAAGTGCTATGTCATTTGCACAATTTGGTTAATCAAAGATAATAAGAGAACAATTTCTGTCACTTTACAGCGCCGTAGTTTTTTTGGTAAATTACTATTTTTTATTAAAACATATCTTAAGTTTTCTCCGAATTATGATAGGAAAAAAAATGATGGCAGTTTGTTTCCGTAGCGACATTTATTTATATTTTCTTGCACATTTCAAGATGTAGATACAATTGTATTATATATGTACTTTATTTATTATTAGTATTTATGATCTCTTTATGCACCAGAAATCGCTGTCTAGCGATAAGACCGCCTTTTGTACATTTATTTGCATAAGCCTCTTGCATTCAAGCAAGAGCTGAGCTGACGGTGGACTCGCTAGTGCTCGGGTGACGGTCCGCCAGAGCGGTCGACTATTGAAACTGTCGCGTTCCTACCTATTATTATAAATGATTTTGTGAAATTGATAACGGGAACATTAAGTGATTGACCATTATAATCTGAGTTAATTAATAAAGTGTTTGATTGCACCAACATTTCCATTAACACCCACAGTATGGAAATTGCCCTATGTCCATGCTTTATGCTTCTCTCTTATTCTCCGACATATATTATAATAATATACGTTTAGAAATAGAGAAATTAAGTAAATATGGGCTTATATTAACAGTTCCCGGTAGTGTCACTTAAGTAGTTCATGATCTCATGAGGATATGGGTAAATTCCTTATATATGTGTGATTTTTATTGTAACGGTTGTAAAAAATATGTTGAAAAATCTATCATCAAAGATGATTTCATATAGAGTGTGCATGATCTACGTCTAGCCTTCACGACAAAATAAGAATTGTTATCCTAAATGTTAATCAATATACAATAATATTGAAATTTTATACTGTTGTAGCGCTTCCTCCATTTCCGTAAAAATAATCAAAGCTCCGATTTCTCAACGAAAATACAAGTTGAATTCAAACAATTTCTTCGAAGTTTATCCCACAACCCAAACTTTTTCAATAATGACTTCAGTTTACCTTGATAAATGACAAAATAAATTTACAATTGCAAAAGTTTTTCTTACAGATAAATCCATCATTCTTACGGTTCTTTAACCGTTATCTTTATACAGGACAATTTTTGATTTTGAAGAAATAAACCGACTAACGTAAAGTCAACTGATAACGCGTTGATAGTTAAAATGGCTGCGACATTTTGTCACTTAGATCATACCCAAAAAGCCCTTTTCCAGCCAAACCCTTTTTCTTCTGTATACTCAGCAAAATACATTAATTTTACAAAAAAGGTTGTTAAAGAATTCCACCTCTGAGGGCTTAAATACTTCGTGTGAAACCTTGTAGGAATATTCCTTACTTTGGCTTTTTTTGTTGCTGAAAGGATAGTTTTTGATTGTGATCACACCTGTGGTAAGTGATAATCCACCTATTATAGTTTCTACACAGCATCGTTCCAGAACAGAAATGTCTTTGCTATTAGTATAGTAACTAGCCACTGCCCAAACCTCCCACCAGTTCAGACTAAAAAAAATATAAAATGCAATTTCCTAAATTCGCCCTAACAGGAATCGAACTTGGGACCTCTGCCAACAAAGGGAGTACTCGCACCACTGTGCCAATAAGATCATTTGTTTACTCGATGCTACAGTTTTTTAACATACAATCTCTGAAAATTATTGTATTCTAATGTACTTTATATATGTCGGAGTGCGGTAGTCTGTGACGCGCTGGCGCCATCTGTCTATCGGTGTGGGACAGAGTCAATATTGGCAGTCCGGCGCGCGTCTCTCTAGTGTTCTCGAGTGCCGGTCTGCCAGAGCGGTCGACTATTATTAATCAGTTTGTATAAATTGATATCGGGAACATTAAGTGATTGAACATTATAATCTGAGTTAATAAGTAAAGTGTTTGATTGCACCAACATTACCCATCAACGCCCACAGTATGGAAATGGAAATTATGGATGCCATTAAAGACGATGCCGGCGGAGAACCCTATGCTCATGTTTTATGCTTCCTTCTCTCTTATTCTCCGACATATATATGCAACGTGTAATCAATAAACCGAATAAATAAAACGTCGTTAAAAATATTAAAAAACAAAGGAAAAAATACTGCTTTATTTTCTAAGAATCACTAGGGTTTAAAGTAAGTAGTAAGGTACATCAATTGTAACATTATACACGTTAAAATTTTGCAAGAAAGCAAAATAATGACTTCAAATACTTATTGTTGTGAAACTTCTTTAGGCACATGAGGGTAAATTTTTTACGGATGAAACGCGTGATTAGCATCACGTAGATTTTTAATATTTACAAATACATGTGGTATTTTAATTTGCCACTCGTCATTTAATAATTAACTATACTAAAATATAAAAATATTTCATAAATTCTCTTTTCTAAATTTTAAATACATTAAATACGCTTTTATTTACAATTCGTCCATTTGAGATTTCAATAAAATATTTCTATTATTTTCGACACTTTTAATATTTTAATGACATTAAATTTATTAAATTCCTAACATATCTTCCTTTCTCTAAGTTTCGGAAAGCTAAGGTTTTTGATTTGTATAAATATAAACAAGGCTTAAAAATTGTTTTGCCAAAGAAGTCTCACTTCTGACACTTTGTACGCACGCAGTTGTAACTTAAAAAAATATATTTCAGTTTTAATAAGATTCTTAATCCTATGTTTGTTGACTACATATACCCTTGAATAGCTCCCGGGATATGCAGGTGTCGCCACGAATGTCTGAAATTTCTGAATAGGTATTGAAATACTTTAATATAGACAAAAATTTTAACACTGATATCGAAATATTCTACAACTTTACAAGTGTCTTTTGCTTATCAAATGATTATATTTTTAAAATTGTACTTTGTAAAAAAATGTCCTTATTTATATATATTTCTTGAACTTACCTCGAACTGGATCGCATTTAACGCATCTGTAACAAATGAATACATATATAAAATACATGGCACTCTTAGGTTAATATTACTAGAACTAGAACTTACTTTACAACGAATATATATCTAAGCAATACATTTTTAAATTCGTAACATCATACGTAAATGAATACCCGACATTAGTCAATTTAAAAATCCTCTAAAAAGTTTATTGCGCTTTCGTAGATTTAGAAAAGGCCAATGATCGAGTAGTGAGGAATGAGCTGTGGACAACGTTATCTACGTATGGGGTGAGCGGTAATCTGATTCAAACATTGAAGTCTCTCTTTGAGGATTCTAGTGCTTGTATCAGAATGAACGGGGCGTACATGGAGTGGTTTCTTGTCGAAAGAGGGGTTCGACAGGGATGTGTTGCGTCACCATGACTGTTTAACCTATTCAAGGATAACTGTTTGACAGATTTAAAAGAAAGTATATATGGGTTAAGACTGGATAAATTACTCATCAAATGTTTACTTTACGCTGATGATCAAGTAATACTTGCGTCATCCGCTAATGAACTGCAGAAGATGGTAAATATTATGAATAAAGCTTTGAAAGGGAAAGGAATGAAAGTGAATGTAAACAAAACGAAAGTTATGCTTTTTGAACGAGATGAATCTATGATGAATGGCAAAATTTTGATAAATGGGAAACAAGTGGAAGAGGTGAAAGAATATGTATACTTGGGATCTAAATTTATAAAAGATGGCACATGTGAAAGTGAGATTGAAAGGAGAGTGAATGCAGGGAATATGGTAAATGGTGCCCTGCGCGCCTTTATAAATAGCAAGATGGTGTTTCAAAGGGCCAGACTGGCTGTACATGCAGAAGTGTTGGTGCCAACACCTATGTATGGTAGTGAAAGGTGGGTATAGCAGAAGATTCACAAAAGTAAAATAAATGCGGTAGAGATGAGAGCGTTGAGAAGTATGAGTAGATTAACACTGAGTGGCAGTGTAAGAAATAGTGTGATAAGAGAACGTTGTGGTTTAAAAGAAGATGTAGTGACTAAAATTGAGAAAGGTATGCTTAGATGGTTTGGGCATGTAGAGAGAATGAATGAAAGGAGACTGACAAAAAGGATTTATGAGTCAAGAGTGAATGCGAAAGTTGGAAGGGGAAGACCGAGGCGAACGTTCCTGGACCAAATCCAGGACATTTTAAATAACGGCCAGGT